>OMLB01034592.1:13680-29374 GCA_900302555.1 Myripristis jacobus | reverse complement strand
CAACGTCAGTAATAAACACAGAATTAAACTGACACATTCTCCACAATGTCAACACAAACTGAACCTTATAAACTTTTGTAAAAGGTAGAATTTATGGCAGAGCTGTTGACCTGAACTGCATTAGTCTGAACAGGTGGAGCTGATAAAGTGGATACTGAGGGTCTATCTATTTATCTATCTGTCTATCTACAGCTACATATTTATATATATGCAGATAGATAGATAGATAGATAGATAGATAGATAGATGGATAGATGGATAGATGGATAGATAGATTCTATATACAAGTAACAAAAGTTGGACACATAAAATGAGATCATTTTTTTATATAAAAACAAATATATAAAACTGCAAATGCTTTGAAAAAAAATATTGTTTGAAAATAGCTTCTTTGGCCTTCGAATTTGCCCATGCAAAACTGAACTTTATGCAGTGTTTGATTGCATATGATTTAGACCTAAATTTAGGTTTCAGAGGGTTAGTGCATGAGAGAAATGTGGATTACTGGTACTACAATTTTCATTTTACTGACTGGCTCTTCACTTACTTGACGACTAAAGACTAAGGCTGTATCATTTGAGAACCACTGGTATAAACACCAAATGAACTAGCAAGTTTTCAGCTTTTAAGAAATATTCCACCCTTATCGTTAATCTGAAGTTCGTTAAATTCCAGGAGTTTTTTTTATGATGAAGTGTTACATCTACTCTCCCTTGACCCAGTTCTACCCCATTCTACTTCAGTTACTGATTTCTGACATTTAATAGAATTATATCTGACATCCCACAGAGAACTGTTTAAGATTATTGGAAAATGTGACCAAACCACACACCACACCCTGCCCTCAATGTTTAGCAAGTTATCCATGGGAAAAAAAACAAAATTACACCCTCAAGCAACACAATTGACATAGAAATGCAAGGCACAATGCCACACGCGGTTATTGTTTGGATATAATCAAAGTAATTCAGGCTGGATTTGCACGTTAATGCCTTTACGCAATCATCCTGTAGAATGAATGAGCTACTTGGGTGACAGTTCTCATTCAGGCAGGCATAGACCTGGGGAAGGCATACCAATTTGCAGCATCGCCTGTCAGGGGCACCGCCAGGAATTTTGGCCCCCATGAAAAAAAAAAAAAACTTTACTCAATGATGGTTTAATAATTTTATTTTTATATTCTACCTACTTTTTGGGGCCCCTGTCAAGCAAGGGCCCTTGGAATTGTCCTAGCTTTTCCCCATATACGGCGTCCCTGTCACCTGTTTCCGGGAAGGGATACTCTAATAGAAATAGTCAAGCCATTTTAAATTGCCTAGCAGCACATATCATCTTTAAAGTGATGCCTGAGAGTCAGCATTTTCCAAAGCAACATGATGCAACTGAGGAGGCCAAACGGTCAGCAAAATCGGCAAGTCCAACTTCCCTGACAGCGCCAGATGAACACTAAAGAGAATAGTTACCTACAACACAAGACCATAGCCTTAAAAAACAGCATGGAGCTGAATCAACCACTAAGTGACAGCCTCAAGAAAAACTGTACACCGAAAGCACCCCAGAGCTGATGATTATAACAAGACTACCACTCAAAAATCCCAGATGATACACATTTCTGTGCGCTTAGATGAATGAAATATTTTAGGAAAAAAAAGGCTGTATATTGGTCCAATATCCCAGTACGCAAAGTTCAACAGGAGCCCAGGAAGTTTTAAGATGTTTCACTGGCAAGGGATGGCTCCATACTTGGCACCTGACATTCATATTTTGTTATGTGACGTTTCAGGTTTTTTTTATCCCATGCAATGCGATACCACAATGATGAACTGCCTTTTGAATTCCCATTGTTATGCACGTTCCATGTCACAAAGCATTTAACTCCAATCATCTTGCAGTAAGTTAAAATTAAACTTCTTCATTAAAATTATAATTTAACGCCTTTATGTGGCTATGAACAAGTCATGCTGTGGTACCTGATATGACTCCTGCGCCTTATCTCACAGTTAAACAGAGCAACAGTTTTATTAGGTAATAATATAGCAAGGAATGTCAGTCTTGTGAGTCAGGTCAGCGTCATTTCTGTGAGTTCTTATTTCACTTCTTTTCCTTATTGTTGGTCAACAGTGACTATCACAGTTTGTCACGTAATCAGTGAGCATGTCGGTCATATGTGATAAGGTAGTGAGGGTGTTAGAAAAATAGACTTTTGAAAGCACAATTCCAATCTAATGACCCAATCATAAACTAGGAAGCAACATAAAAAACACATCAAACTGGCGCTCCTCTTATTGGAAGTGGCGGTACAACTACAGAAAAAGAGTCCAGATTCTTCATACAAAAAGAAAGCCCAAGCACTTTCTTTTTGTATGAATCCACCTGTTATCGCAGGTAAAAGAAATATAACTTCTTATTCCTGTCTCCACACCGTCTGTCCAAACAGATGAGTGTCAGTCTAATCCCACTTACCAGCCAGATGGTGATGTTGGAGTCCGCTGACCCGGTCACCATCTTGTCATCCTTGCGGCTGGCATGGAGCCCCCACACCTTGTCCTGGTGGGCGTCCAGCGTCTTGACACACTCGTTGGTTTTTATGGTCCATAGCTTGACCAAACCATCTGAGCCACTAGGAAGCGAGCATGGTTGGGGATGTCGAATTAGAACTGTGTATTTTAAAGTCAAACTTGTATTCTTTCTTTGATTCCACAGAAAACAAAACAGGTGGGTAAATTATTTGAGAGTGTACTCTAATGCAGGCGTGTATCGCATGGGAGGAAAGTGGGAGTACCTGGTGAGCAGCTGAGTCCCTCGGCTTACAAAGATGACCTTCAAAACTGACGCATCATGACCCTCGAATGTCTGAAGAAATTAACAATAAAAATACCAATCAGATTGGTGCCACTTCCCAGGGAAATAACAGGGAAATTGTTCCCTTTATTGGCCAAAAGGTACAGTCAGGTATCAGGATGAAATTGGTTTATGACTTAGATAACAGCAGTCACACTCAAGATTAAGTATTTCTGTTTCAGATGCATAATTATAACTCAGAGGTGTGACGTTATAGAGAATCAACTGCTGTAAAGTGCACAACATTATATCAGAACTCATGCCAGTGTTGAATATACTGAAGTGTAACAATGTGATATCTACTGAAGATAAAAAGAAAAAAAAATTATCAGTGGTGGTGAGATAGTTACTCCATTTCTCACACATACACACACACACACTCCTATTCCGATGCCCCACCTTGAGACAGCTGAAGTCCTGCAGGCTCCAGAGCTTGGTGGTGCCGTCGGCAGAGGAGGTGGCCAGCACCTGGTCGACAGGAGAGAAGCAGACAGCCCAAACCCCGCGACGGTGGCCCCGGAAAACCCCCAGCAAGCCCAGGTCCCCGTCACCTGCCAAGGACCACAGCTTGGCTGTGCGATCCTGGGAGCCCGATGCCAGCAGCTTGTCATTGGGCGACACCGCCACACTGTTTACATCCTGAGAAACGAGAGGGGACGGGGATGAAAGAGGGATAGAGATGAGGAAAAGAGAAAAAAACATTTCAACAACAAAATGTACAAGTGGGGAAGAGCTAAAGGACAGGGGCCGTGACAAAAGACAGGACAGAATGTCAACTGAGACTCAGTGACTTCAGATTCAAATGGATAGTGTGACTACAGCCCCTGACTGTACAGTGTCAGTGCAAAGAGCAAACAGGACGAACAGAAGACAAAATGTATAAATGTAGACAAAAAGGTAGATACAGTAAGCCCGGGTGTGTGTACAAACGGTTGGCATCAATTGGACGTGCAGTGTGCCAAAATATACTGAAAATATGCATGATATTATACTAACATTGGTCACACTACTACTGGAAGAAAGGACAGAAGGAAGGACAGAAGGAAAGAAGAAAGAAAGAAAGCCCAATAAGGTTCCAGCTTGCATCCCTTGTAACAGAAGTTAGGAGGAAACGTAATCTGAGAAAGAGGAAGATGGTGATAAAACAACAGGATTTTTTTTTTTTTTAAATCACGTGTACGATCACATGTCGTCCACCTACGTGACAACACACAGAGAGGATCTCATCAGCTTGGAAATAATTTACCGCTCTTCCAGCAGTATCACCTGACCTGGTTGCACTTGGTCTCTCACACGATATTTAGATGAAGTTTTTCTGGGGAATGTTTACATATCACTACAAGGAAATTGAACAAGCCAAGCAATGCTGAATTACAGACCGTCAATTATCACCTGAGTCAGAGGTGAGTGGGTGTGTGAAGGGATTATATAATAGTAATCACAGAAAGTAATCAGTTACACAGAAACACTTCCTTAAGAGAAAAAGACCTAGCTGCCAAGCAGGGCTCACAAAGGTGCTTCCGCTCCCTCACACAGACACCAGTGTGTAAGCACACGTGTGTCCATGGTGGAATGTTGGAGGGTATGAAACCAAACAACAAACAAAAGTATGGATACACACACAGATAGATAGATTATTGCACGTGCAAATGACAGCAGCTTTATATTCTTCTGGACTCTGTAAATGAAATTTTTTTTTTGAGCGTGCACCTTGTCATGTGCCTTCTCAGTGGCACGGGCAGTCAGCTGATGGATGTCCACTCCGGTTGTAGAGAAGTCCGCAGGCAGTTCCCACACCTTGACAGTACAGTCCTGACTGCCGGACACTATGAATGATGCTTTCAACCTGGGCACACATGCACACGCACACACACAAACGCACACAAACAGGCAGAGAAAAGCGAACAGAGTTGGTCATTTGAAACCCAGAGCCACATCAGTCACTGATTTCTGATTAACCCAGAGGAGATCCCCGTTTGTTAAACGTTTATGAGCTTAATAAATGATTTGAAAGCTGCTGGCATACACACTGTGCGGGAAATGGTCTGATTTCAGGGAAGTAAAAAGAATTACCTGGAGCAGGTGATTGACCCCACAGCATCGGCATGGCTGAAGCCCTGGGCCACACAACGCACCTGACCACCGGCATTGTCCATCTGCCACACACGTATGGACTTGTCCTGGACACACACACAAAGACAAACACACACACACACACACACACACACACACACACACAAAACATGCAAAACACTCAGATGAGCTGGATTTTCTGCTTTGCTTTGGAGCATGACAGTCTTATTTTGTGAACTTACAGTGAAACGTTTATGTACGTTGAATAGAATTCAGCTCACACATTTGATTCACTCACTTAAAGTATTCAATGAATATTTCAACTTAGCTGCGCGTGCATGCAAATAATCTATTATTTCCAAGGTTTTCTTATTATTTTATTCACTGCCAACATTGAACTCACTGTCAGTCCACTTTCTTTTGGATCAGGAGATGAAATGGATAGGAAAAAAAGAGCTTATATACATGGAAAAAACAAGATCAGCCAACAGTAACAGAAAAAAAAACACTTTTAAAATAAGAGCCCTGGTTGTTTTTTGCTTTCAGTCAACCAGGAAATGGCTGTGCGCTCACCTTGGCACAGCTTGCGAAGAGAGCGCCCTTTTTGAAAACATCGAGCGAGAGGACAGTATCTGTGGAGGAAGACAAAAAGAAGGAAAAAGCAAGGTGTTGCCAGAGGAGATTAATGCAGGGTGATGACACATCAGTGGGGCCTGACCTGCCACAAACTTCACCTTGACTGAAAAAAAAACCAAAAACAAAACCCTGACAGCCTGTCTGCTGTTCTCTCAGCTATGCATTTGCATTCTGGTGCCTCTGATGACAGCTTTCAGTCTCACATAACTCTGACACAAAGCGACCTGAAACATTCACGTTCCACTGCTCTTTGCATGCCACACGGTCATCAAACACTGTAAGTATCAGCTCACTGAACACTGATGAGCATACCAGAATGAAAAATGCTCCCTCAAGTAACCAATCATTCTTGTTTCAACCCCATTTACAAATTTTCCAAAGGTATGAGTGCAGAATATTTAAGACCACCTTTGTAATAATGAATCACACCCCCTTTTGCATAATCCATTTTAATTAGTTAGTTGCACATAAAAATCCTTATTTAGGCTGTCTTTTCCCTCTCATCTGCCTCTTTCCCTCATGACAGTGGCAGATTAAATTGGTAAAATCAATTTAGAATCAGAGATTTCATCTGGCATAATTCGGTCAATCTATGGTCTGGAGAAAGTGAGTGGTCCTAAAATTTGGTGCGATACAGAGCTACAGCCACAGACATGCACACACACACACACACACACATCGCCACACCATCCCATCTCTCAATGCTCTGCTGCCCTCTGCTGGCTGAGTGTGTACCTGTGTGCCCGTAGAGGATCTGGCAGCTGTTTGTCAGCAACTCAAACACCTTGAGCTGACAGCTGTTGGTTGCCACCACGATGTGACTGTCCCCTTTGCCCAGGAACTTCACGTCCAGCACCTCATCACTGTAACCCACAAACTGCAAAGAGCGGACAGGAGAAAATGTAAGAAAACTGCCCACATGCCTTGATAAGTGTTCTATGTGCCTGTTGATTTGTGTTGCTCCAGGGTTGGATTCTCAAATGTGCTCTTACGGCAGATCTTAAGAAATTGTAAAAATGAAATTGTGCTGTTCTTCAGAAGGTTCTTAAGTGCAATTCCCCAATTTTTCTTAGGCTTATTTCTGAAGAATTTCTTTAATTTTCCTACAAACTTCACAACATAGGGCCTGAATTAACTAGAGTAAATAAACTTTCTATCTTTGAGGCTAGAAAACTGAGGGTTTTTTTCACTGTTATTTCAAGAAAACCATTTATTTGTAACTTTTTTTCTTAAGAAGAAATAAAAGAAGAGAGTTAAGAAAACATATGAGAACTGTTTTTGTTGTTGCTGTTTTCCTTTTTATCTTAGGACTAATATTAAGAAAAAAAGACACTTGAGGATGATTTTTTCCCCCTTCTCAAATACATATATAGCATTGGCGTCTGGAGCATTTAAGCGTCACTGCACCCACCTGCTGCTGCGTGGTGAGGCCGGGCAGCTGGTAAAGCAGTATGTTGTGCTCTGCGGTGACGGCAGCCAGTCTGGAGGAGGAGGGCAGGGGAAGGAGGTAGGTCAAGCTGGAGGGGTTGTCGTCTTCCTCTTTGCCATCCTCGGAGGCGGCGTCGGGAGCCGAGGGGAGGGTCTGGGTGTACACGCATCTCGCTGTGCTGGCCTCCCACACTCTCAACACACCTACAGGGAGGAATGACACAGTCACTCAAGGTGTAGCTCTGAAGAGCAGACGTCTGGACTCTTGCTTGGCGATACGGTCAGTCAGGTCAGGGCATGAGTCTGACCTTTGCTGCCTGCTGTGATGAAATGCAAGTCCTTGGTCTTTACTCCAATTTGAGAGAAGTCCCCCTTCACAGGGAGCAACACAACTCCCTCCACTGCCTGGAGGCAAAGACAACACAGAAACATGTCGCTCAAAATCAGTATTTCTCAAAAGGGAAAACAAAGGGATTAAATTTTTTTTTAAGTAATTCGGACAAGACATCAGAATTGCTTGCAAAGAAGAGAAGTTTTTAGATTCAGCACACCAGTCATACCTCATAGACCGGTACAGTTCTCTTGACCGTCCGGGTCTTCAGATTCCACACCGTGCAGATCTTATCCCTGCCAGAGCTACACAGAAAGATCAGGACACAGTTGCAACCATGAAGCACATTCGATTACACCACTTACTAAGGACTGACAGACTAAAGTATAAAGAGTGCTGCAGACACTAAAACTGATACAACTGATAAAACATGGATACATGAAAATATAGCAACAAATAAATATCCTGTCATGCAATGTTTTCGTTTGTACTCATTTGCCGACAAAATCAAAAAAGTACATAACGCACAGCCAAAACAAAGTGCAAGGCAAAAATACAAAGTAAAAAACATGAATCCCGCTCGCGTGCCTCTCTGATCAGTATTTACTGGACTAACATCACCACTGCATCGCATTTTGACAAATACTGATCAGAGAGCTGCTTCTCTTTATCTAAATCTCCTCCTTTGCAATTGGTACCAACTCAATAGGAGAAAACACTGAAGGATAATGGCTTTAAGTTGGATCCACCGCATCAGTGTCCTTCACAGAAAAGACAAAGTGGTGGTAAGATTTTGTAAATACGGTGAAAAGCGCTGCTGCAGTCGCCAACGTGTGCTGACGCCTGATGGCTACACGGTACCTGAGCATGGTGCCGCCGTCAGGGCTGAAGGCGAGGGAGGTGACGGCGCTGTAGTGGCTCTGAAGCACACACACACACTGGCTGGAGCGCAGGTCCCACAGCCGGATGCCACAGTCCAGCGAGGAGGAGAAGAGCTGCAGCAGGCTGATGTCTGGGTGGAACTGGACCAGGCTGCACAGACACACAACGACAGCTATAACACTGAACTATTTCAGTTCTCAGCATAAATTCAATAGGCTGAAGGGCCAATTAACAAGATTTTTTTTTAGTCTGAAACTATGCCACGACTGAGGAGGAGAATTCAAAATATCCAGAAAATGATTTAGCTTTGTGTAACTGTGGTTAGACGACATAATACATTATTACTGCCTTCTCCAAAACAAACTGTGGAGAGAACTTTAAAAGAACGTAATTGTGCAAAAGTCTCCACTCTCTCTTTTTTTAAACTGGTCAATGGTGAAAATACCATTGACCAGCAGAAGAATAATCAGCAGAAGAATGTATTACTCAGATCCCACTAGTTATCCATACAGAGTTATTCTAATGAAATGAAATAAACAAAAAACTCTTCATTATGGTAATTGTAGCTGTAAAATATTAACATAAAGACAGAGAGTGCACATAGTGTACTTTGATCATGTCCATTAAATCACCCAAATATTAAGTCGCAGGGTTCTCTATGTGCTGACCTGTAGTTTTATTTAACAGTGTTTTCACTTGTACTCTATTGTCACACAGCACGTCTCTTCTGCACTACACTGTATGTGAGGTCCAGTTAACACTTCTCCTGAATAAAACTGCATTGTACATCTGTCAGTAATATGTTAGGACCAGCTAACTATTGTGTACCCACTGTGTTTGGTGAATTATCCAGCTCCTGGTGCAATAAACCATCAGATATTATATAGAAAAAAATTCTTCACCTCAATATGACAGGCATCTGAACAGAACCCTATAATGAACGACTTTTATCAAGATCCAAGTGTAAAAGGTGCGAAACCAAGCAACAGTTTTTCCACATACAAATCATTTTAGGAAATAAGCCTCTGTGCATTTTCTGCTGCACTGACATCTGGACTTACTGTACAACTCCAGACGACCCCTTCAGGTTGTGAGTGCAGTACTGCTTCACTACATCCCAAAGCTTAATGGTGCCATCACAGCCACCTGCAAGACAACACAACGATAAAGTGTTAAATTACAAACCGTGTATACAGCCCAGATTAGATTAGAATTACGCGCCATACAATGCATGAATCTCATTGTCATCAGTCCAGTGTTTTTTTAGCGGACCTGTGGCCAGAAGTGTGGAGGTGGGGTCGAAGGTCATACTGGCCACTGGTACAGTGTGAATGGCCTTCCACGAGCGAGTGCACTGAGCTCGCCTCCAGTCCCACTGTTTCAGCAGCAGAGCCCGACTGGCTGTCACCAGAATCTACGGAGGGAGACAAGATCAACAAAACATGGAGCTGCATGTTTGACAGAAACACATCAAGAGTATCCTCGAGCTGCTTCATCCGAGTTTACGTGAGGAAGTGGCTCAAGTGTTTGCGTACCTCATCATCGCAGCTGAGCGCAAAGGAAGTGATGTCCTCCTGGTCGTCCTGCATTCACAACATGGAGAAATATAACACCAGAATTGCAAGATAATTCGGTGCATGTCAACATCAAAGCAGGGATGATGGATGTCTGGACTCACCTGCTCAATGCTGTGGACAACCTTCCCTGTGCTGATTTCCAAAACATTCACACGTGATCCACATGTGCAGAAGATGTGCTTCTCGTCTTTGCTGATCTGATGAGTGGGGAAAGCAAACATGGAGATCATGTAACTCTTAGACGGATCCAGAAGGAAATATAAACTAGCCCGTAGCTCATCCCTGCAGTGTGGATGAAGTTTAGAGGCGCTGATACACGAAGCAGACAACTCACCTGCACTTTGCCTCCTTTATAAAACGGCTCGATCTTGTTGGAAACATCATAGCTGTACAGGAGGAGCAGAAATACGATGTTAAGTTGTGTTTCCAGTGACAGCTAACCTGTAGCTAAGAGACTCGTTTAGCTTATGTTAGCAACTCTGTAAATTCCTCGTGCAATGCGTCAAACTTACTTTGTTTTGAAATGCAGATTGGTGTTCGCCATCTTGTTCAGAAAGTCTGCCAAAATCTTTTTTAAAAAATTGGCAGTTTAAATAATTTCAATCACTTATTTCCTATCTAGCACGTTGGCAACGATCAACACAACCCATCCCGCATGTGTTGATAAGCGAGTCGCTGCCATTCTACGTCATCTGGATGCACTGCGCAGTGATTGGCTACAGCACTCGGGTCACAACATGTAATTACACAGCGGTCTCGTCAATAATTTAAAAATAACAATTAGATGAAAATCAGAATTGAAACGTGTGATCAACCAATGGGGTGTGAGAACTGGAGTCAGCTGACATTTTTTTTTACTATCCACATCTGCAATCTCATATCCGCCATTCAACACAATGGATGCTGCTAGAGAGACAGCTATTCATTTCACCCAAAAGTTTGTGTTTCCCCCTCACAGAGGCTCACGTTTGGTGCTAGAACAGGAGAGAAGGGACCCGCTCCGGGATGAACACCATTCTCTCCGGTGGTTTATGTAATTTGGTGGTTTGGGCTGTCAGTGCGCATGGTCCCTGCTGGGTGTTTTGGTCAGGAATGTTCATGTATGTGTGGCGGTGATAATGAGGGTGTGTGTGCCCGGAGCTACATGACTGGGACAGATATGGAGCGGCCAGCACCAGGGATGGAGACACGGTGAGCACAGAGCATCATCATGGTGAGTTTGGAGTGTGCTTTTGTTGATTTCATATGGATACGACTTTATTTCTCTCAGGATGTCCGCACTCACATCAGTATCTGTCAATATCAATATCAATATCAATATCTGTCAGCGGCGGGTGTTTATTTAATTTGCGCCGGGAAGAGAAAAAAAAATTGGCTTGTGCTTCGATAGTATAAAATCCAATGTATCCTAGGTTATGACTGTTATCAATTAACTCTGAATTTACAAAATATTGGCGAGTTATTCCAAAATACCAGTATGTGCTAGATGTCATTTATTCCTAGGCATTTTATATCTACTTTAAAAGTGAAAAAATGTCTTTTATTTGTTTTTCTGTGTTTTATGTAAGTGATGATGAGAATAAAAGCAGTTTGCGCCCGTTTTTAGCCACGTGATCAGTCATATGTGTTTCCAGAACAATTCTATTGTCATTTGTCACCCTCTGCTTTTATGATTTTTTTTTTCTTTCTTTCTTTCTTTTAACATTGTGGACGGGATGTATGCAGCTATAGTAGAATCAAGGTTTACATAAGGAAATACAATGTTGGCTTGTTGCATGAGGGGTTACAGTCTTCCCATCACAAGAGTGGGGACCCTGTCAGACATTGTAATAATCCCTGAAATATATGAGAACAAGCAATAACACCTCTGAATAAAGTAGTGATATTTGCAACATCCAGGCGGACCCAGAAGTGTCAGCGCAGAGCGGGGGCTATGATGTGGAGCTGTTTGTGGACGCCCCTGACTATGACCTGATCTGCACCATATGCCAGGGGGTCCTCAGGTGCCCAGTAAGAGCCGCATGCCACCACATCTTCTGCAAGAAATGTATTTTACAGTGGCTGAAGAGGTACTGAATATGCCCCGCCACAAACATGGATCAATACCACTGGACAAGAGTGTGTAAAAATTGTACAGTGTTGGCTTGTTATTAATCTCCGGTCCATCCTGATGTTCAGCACGTATGGTTATTTACCCTCTATAGGCAGGAGACTTGCCCCTGCTGCAGGAAGCCTGTTAACCAGAACTTGATCTTTGTCATGTTCAAGCTCAGCAAATCTATTGGACGCTTGAAGATCAAGGTAAGAAATCCAAAACAGAGATACAGTTATATCCACTTACATACAAAACGGTGCAATGGGGAACAAAATATTATAAATATTATCAAGTTATGTTAAGAAAAAAAAACAGGTCTTTTACAGATGTTTATTACTTTGTATTCTGGCATATCTCCTTTGCTGCAGTGTTAGAATGAGATCTGTGGCTGCTGAGAGACCAATTTCTGAAAGTGATGGCTCTTCAGAGATAAATGTTATCTTGAATTTTGGTGTCATCTCCCCTCCCTCAGTGTAAGAACGAGATCCGTGGCTGTGCAGAGACCTTCCCACTGTCTGAGCAGTACTGCCACAGCATGAGCTGTCTTTACGAGCTCATCCCCTGCCCGTACCAGGGCTGCCGGGCGCAGCTCCTCCGCAGGGACCTGGACACCCACTCGCGCCACTGCGAACACTGGCGCCAGCCCTGCCAAATGGGCTGTGGGACGGTGCTGTCCCACCGCACTCAGGCCCAACACAACTGCTACAAGCAGCTGAGGCAGGAGTATGAAGCCCGGCAGAGGAACCACAGGGCCATTGCCGCTGCTCTGCAAAGGAAAATGAGAAGGATGCAGAGCACGATGGCCCACATGAAGAGGCAGATAGGGCTCATCTGTGAAAGCCTGGAGGTGATGGACGATCTGGAGGAGGTGGAAGAGGAGGACCTCGGAGAAACTAGTGGCAGCTCCACTGGGACCCTGAGTGGCAGCAGCAACAGCTCCTGAGGAGGACACATGCTACCGCTGTTGGCTGTCCACTGCTGTGTATAATCTGAACATGTGTATAAATTCTTTGAAGGTGTGTTTTTGATGATATAGGTAGGTATATTATCGAAATGGTTGAATTGGTAACTATTTTGCTCTGTTTCTTTATGTATTGCCACATGTTTACCTGGAGTGTAACAAAAATGCTCTAGGTAAACAAATTAAACAAATCAAAATAACACTACCATCAATACCCTTTTAAAAACCTGTATTCATAACAGGACTTTTATAATAATGTTGTATTAAATGCATTCAAGTTTCAATAAAGTTCACAGATGACATACAGTATGTAAAGAAGTCATTCATTCATTTTGAGGGCTGTAACAAAATCTACCGGCATTGGCGCTCACGTTCTCTCGGAAAGGAAATATCGCGATGACACCCTCATATAAAACCTAGCGGAACCTCTCTCGGGCCTTCTTCCTGTTATACAGATCACGTAAGTAAAGCGGATACCCTGTCTTCCTCATTAAAATCTTCATTTATCTCATTCATCGTTCCGCTAAATACACCAACTACAGTCAGAATAAAACTTCGAGAGATGTTGTATCACAATAGTGAATGTATTTATCACCACAGTGAAGTGATATTAGACGAAAATTGGAAATACTCATACAATTCCTAGAGCCCTCGTCATGGCGGCCATGCTGGTATTCTTACGAGCTAAGCTAGACAGGAAAGGGAAAATAATCAGTCTGGTGGTCTAGTTTTTGAAAATGGCATAACGTGATATCGTTTGAATTTTATGCAGCAAATGGCGGACGACGCCGGTGGTAGAGGAGGTTTTCGCGGAGGTTTTGGTGCCGGTGGCCGTGGTCGCGGTCGTGGCCGCGGCAGAGGCCGTGGCAGGGGCCGCGGCGCCCGGGGCGGCAAGTCCGAGGACAAGGAAGTACGTGAAAATTTTTTAAGCATCTTTTAAAACGATTCAGATAACTTGTAGAAATCTGCTTGCAGCGGTCAGTGCACCTACTTTATGATCAGACCATCACACGGGAAGAAAGAAGCTAACTGGGGTCTCCTCTCTTCCAGTGGGTGCCAGTCACCAAGCTGGGCCGTCTGGTGAAGGACATGAAGATCAAGTCCCTGGAGGAGATCTACCTGTACTCCCTGCCCATCAAGGTAAGTGGCATCTGAACGTAATCCAGTGGCATTCTCCTCCAAATGAAATAGAGCGGTGGCACTCAGATTAGTTAAGTTATATTAATGCATAGGGTCATTACTTCTGAGTTGTAGATGGCTTGGAAGAATTGTGTGTGTAAGTGCTGTACAATCTACTTCTGATACTAGTATGCCTGCAATCGTATTCAAGAGGGTATATTCCCACATCAAATCTTAATTAGGAGTAATAACGTGTGAACTAGTGATTAATTGCCTTCTCTCAATTTTTAACTTGTTTGTAGGAGTCTGAGATCATTGACTTCTTCTTGGGCTCTGCTCTGAAAGATGAGGTGCTGAAGATCATGCCCGTCCAGAAGCAGACCAGGGCTGGTCAGCGTACCAGGTTCAAGGTGAGTTGTACTTGTAAACTTATTGAATGTAGACACTTGATTGCCAGCCAGGACTGAAATTTTTACATGCATCAATAGCAGCTTCATTTGTAACAGCACATAACAAGAAGAAATTACAAGAAATAAAAAATGCATGTTTATTTAACATGACAATCACGGAGGACATTTAGAGTAGATATCAAGGCTCTCATATGAAGGCTTCCACCTGACTTTAGTGCTGTTGGTCCAAATGTAACATTGTCAACCTCAAAATCACATTGACCGGTCATTTATCTTTTTAATACAGGCCTTTGTTGCCATTGGTGACTACAACGGCCATGTGGGCCTGGGGGTGAAGTGCTCCAAGGAGGTGGCCACGGCCATCCGTGGGGCCATCATCTTGGCCAAGTTGTCCATCGTCCCTGTCAGGAGAGGCTACTGGGGTAACAAGATCGGCAAGCCCCACACCGTGCCCTGCAAGGTGACTGGTCGCTGCGGCTCTGTCCTGGTGCGTCTTATCCCTGCCCCCCGTGGTACTGGCATCGTGTCCGCCCCTGTTCCCAAGAAACTGCTCATGATGGCTGGTATCGATGACTGCTACACCTCCGCCAGGGGCTGCACTGCCACCCTCGGCAACTTTGGTAAGATTTCTCTGCAAGTTTTGAGATGTGTTAAACTTTTTTTTGTATCGCTGGTGATTTATGGGATAAGGTTCAGGAAACTCTGTCTAACCTGTGTAGATAAAGGCTGTTGTCGTTTTGGGGGGCCAAATTTCTCCTAGCTCTGCTCGGCTTCACCTCTCCAGTGGTGTAGCTGTCGCCATCAGGAGAGAAAGAAACGAGTAATTTAATGCACGGCAGGAAGACTGTCCTAGTGGTCTCTCTGCTCCCTTTGCTTTGCTCTACACTCTGTTCCAGTAACGCTGCAGCACAGAAACTGTATTTAATTTGATCCTAACGTTTTGTTCTCCTTCTACAGCCAAGGCCACCTTTGATGCCATCTCCAAGACTTACAGCTACCTGACCCCTGATCTCTGGAAGGAGACTGTTTTCACCAAGTCTCCCTACCAGGTCAGAACAAACCTAAACTTTTTTTTTTCTCCCCCCACTGATGTTTAGGTGAGGTGGTGTGTAATGTGAGACTGAAAACATACTGAACTTTTTTTTCCCCCACTTGTGTTGCAGGAGTTCACTGACCATCTGGCCAAGACTCACACCAGGGTGTCTGTGCAGAGGAGCCAGGCTGCTGTCCAGGCCGCTGCCTCCTAAACTCTTTTGTACAATAGATCCGTTGAATAAAACGTTTTGAAACACCATAAGCAGTTTCTTGATTTGATTTTTTTTTTTTTTTGTGCATGAAGAT
>OMLB01034592.1:0-13660 GCA_900302555.1 Myripristis jacobus | reverse complement strand
TTGTGCATGAAGATGTGGTTACAGCAGAAGTTGTGCAGCCAGAAATGACTTATGATTTTCACTGCTCACATACAGCTGGGCTTTAAAAATTTACTTAAAATGTGGATAGCTGAATGTGAATGTAAATGTAATGTATGTATTGGTGTGAAAACTAGGGGCTGTTTCAAAGTAGGATCTGCACAATAGTGAAGTTATAAAACTGACAAGTTAATTCCTAACTCTGAAGTTTGATAGGTCTGAATCACTTGGTATAATGAAATCCTTCTAGTTTTAAGTCTTAATCTTACTTAGGACCCTTTAATCAGAGCTGAAGCACTAAATTGTAAATAGAACATACACTCACCTAAAGGATTATTAGGAACACATACCAATACCGTGTTTGATTCCCCTTACACCTTCAGAACTGCCTTAATTCTTAGTGGCATTGATTCAACAAGGTGCTGGAAGCATTCTTTAGAAATGTTGACCCATATTGATTAGGATAGCATCTTGCAGTTGATGGAGATTTGTGGGATGTAAGTTCCAGTTTTGCAACTGAACAATGTGGTTTGTAAAATTCAGGTAATAGTATGGTGGGTGTACACATTAAGGCAATGTGTAAAAATTTGCTGTACTGAAGGTGGATAAAACACCAGTTACTAAATCCCCTTTCCCTGTGGCAGTTCAGTGAAAAGACAACATTAATGACATGTAATTTATAAGATTTATTTTACAATTATTACACGGGACAAACTCAACCATAATAGAACAGCTGTATGCTTAAGCCTGTTGGGCCTGAGCTGCCATCATCCTTTGTTTCTGCTTCATTAGACATTTCCTTCCGCTGGCATAGGCTCCCAGGTCTCCATCTGGAAAGTGGCAGATCATAAAAGTTTTGACCACTTTTGCTTTATAATCAGAGGAATTTATGCAAGAATTTTCAAAACTGAATATGAATGAAACATAGCTTGAAAAATGACTGAAATGCATGTCATCCATGTGATTAAAGCACTGATTTTCTACACAACAAAGTGATTGACAGATCTTGCACAATTATGGATCATTCATAATGCCATAGGATTACTGTATGGCAGTAGCTTAAACAATAATAAACAACTAAATAAACAACAGTCCACATTCACACATGATCCAATCCCAGCTTGTCAGAGGCACTTACAGCGTGACTGGAAGGCGTGGGTCACCTCGTTGAACTGCTGTAACTCCTTGGCACAGTTCTGCAGGTAGCTGGGTCCCTCCCTCTGCTGGCAGGCCCTCAGGCGCTCCTGGACCACCTTCATTATCTCCTGGTCCACCTTACTGTCGGGCAGACGCACAGCAACACAACATGACCCTCTATTCATCCCATAATAAATAATTCTCCTTTTGCTTGAAGTGCAGTGCAAGCAAAAGTATGCATCACATTACTGTAATAATGTGATTATGCATTTTCTGCCCCCCGTCTAATATAGTCTATAGCTATAACAAAACCTGGAACAATGGGTAATAAAGTCAGTAGTTACCTTGTTCCTGCATAAACTAATGTTCCCTTTATATGGAATAGATGTATATATTGTGAAATACCTTACTGCTGCCCATGCAAGGCCGACCCATTTAATGCTCCCTAAACTCTTTTGCACAATTGATTCGTTGAATAAAAGTTTTGAAACACCAAGATGAGCAGTTTCTCGATTTAATTTTTGTGCAGCCAGAAGACATTGTTATCATATCATCGTCATAGCTAAATTGAATACAATATGTAGTGTACAATAGTATAATGGCTGGAAAGCAAGTTATTGTTTAGCCAATCAAAACTGATGACTGAATTCATTCCTAACATTAATTTTGGATAGATTCAAATCACACTTACCATAATAAAATTCTTTTCCAGTTATTTACTTTGAGTCTTAATCGGATTAAGCCCTAAAGCACTAAATTTTGGTTAAAAAAAAAAAAAAATACAACACTCCAAGTTCAATATTGTATCTAAAACGTGCATTTATTTGCATGAAATAATGTTCCCTTTATACAGGACAGATTATATTGTGCAATACCTGATTGCTGCTGCACTAGGCCCATTCATTACGCGCCTACCCTCCTGCATGCTTATTTCAACCAGTCCAGTTTACTGGTGCTGTTAAGTTATTATAGTTTTGGACCAGACATGCCAGTGCTAGGCCGGTAACCAGGCCAGCACGGCCCAGCAGACTCAAATGGGAGGGAAGGTTATTACATGGAGACTAGAAAACTGCCATGAAAGACGACCGTGTCCTTACTAGTCTCTCCTCCACTGCATCTCAGCCTCGTAGAAGCAGACGAAGTCTCCCTGCTGGCACTCCGTCAGGTCGGGGACACGGCGGAACTTCTGGTGGTAATACACCGACTTGTTGTTGGCTCGGATGCTGTCCACAACACCTGGACAAATGGAAAGGAACAGCAAAGCGGGACACGTCGTGTTAGCCCCTTTTTAAGCCAGTGTCACCCGGACTGTGCTGTCGCTGCTGTTGTATTAACACATGAACTTCAAAGGTGTGAAGAAACTGGCATATGAATGGTGCTAACTATTCAAGCTAGCTGGTTAGCTAACCTATACCATGTAGCCTTTGTCAAGCGTCTGTGTAGCTCTATGTTTCAAAACGTAGCCATTGTATACTTGAGTTAACACCGTATTTGTGTTTTTGCAGGCAGCAGAGACGCTGTGTGTGTTAGCTGTGTTGTTGTGCTGGCCTGGCTAGCCCACCTCTGAATGTGGTGACAGGGAGGTCCACGGAGTAGTAGAAGAGTTTGGACACGATCAGGGCTGGGTTAGGCAGAGCTGTCTGCTTATCCACCGCTGGGGTCCGGCGAGGAGGCTCCGGATATGCATCCTTATCAAAGTCTGCAGGCATTTTGCCTTATTTTGATGAAGACACAGGCAAATCCTACAGTTCGACCTCGACAGCTCTCCTTTAGCGGTAGCGCATGCGTACAAGACTGAACATGGCGAGCTGGAGGTCAACTGTTTTCAATCTTAAATGTAACTTGATTTATTTCACAGCTAATTTTTTTGTTTTATCATGTTGTACAGAAATAATTTTTATTAAGTGACAATAACCCACCAAGTTAGAGATTTGAGATAATCCTGTCTTATTTTTTCCATAAAGGTCGAAGGTAAAAGGTCACGGTTGGAGCTGTTGTACCTTGGTGTGCCAGTAGGTGGCAGTGTAGTACGTGGGTTGATAATGTACTCCGTGCCAGACAATTTTATTCTTGACTTTTGCTGTGATGTTTAGTGGGGAAACTGGACAGCAGAATTTCTTGTCTCTGAATAATGGCCTCCAGAAGATTTTATTATTGTTGTTCTGAACTTTACTTGGTTAGTTATACAAATAAACTCACAACCATGCTGTCCCAATACCTGCCTCTGCCATTTGGCAAAACATCTTATAAGATACTTATCATTTATTGGTAAATGCTGAGTATATTATAAGCATTAATTTATTCTGAAAGAAGAGGGCCTTTCAAATCACTATTGACCAAAATGCTGCTTGTTTTGTTTGTGTCATTGACAAAGAGGTACATTCCAGCTGTGAGATGGTGCTTGGACAATGGCTGGTAGTACACCCATGGGGTCCATCCACACCTCTGGAGAACCTTTAAGCAAGGTGAGGAGCTCCAAACTCCTCCACTGGAGGAAAACCTCCACTTTAACAAAATCTAGCCTGTGCCATGAATGCAAATATGACAACTTGCAGTTACCTTGCACAAAACAGCAAATACAGCATTCATCTTGCTTAATCTTCATAACTGTTTGCTCAGGCCTGTAATAATATATTTAACTGTATATGGCAGGATATGTATTTAATCAAAAACATGAGATATCTTTCACCATATATGCAACTCTACTTTATTGTGCTTTACTCTGGAAGGTCTGTGTAATCTTTGTAATCTCTTGGGGTAAATAATCTTGGCTGTAACACTTACTCGACTACACAAAGGTGTGACTACTGAGGAACACAAAGAAATGTTATTTTTGATTGCAAACTTTCGCTGATATTGTCACGTTTGGAACATTTCAATTGGGTGAGTAACATCGAGTCATATCACTTCTTATTTTCCCTGTTCTCTCCTTTCCAACAGATGGTTCCCGTTCACTGGACCTCCTCGCCACTGAAGACCTATGGGTGCAACTTTTTCCCTCCTCCTGTTGGGACTTGGCAGCAATTGCCATGTTTGAAAGTGAATACAGCTCTTTAACTGAGCCAGCCACCAAATTAGAGCTCTTACACACCGAGTATCGTCTTAAGCATTATGACCCTACATCAGCACTTGCTCCTCTCTCTTTCTGTCCCTCGCCCGGACGGTGCACACAGACATGGTCAGTGCTCCTCCTTTTTTTGTGTCTTTTCTCCTCTTAAGGATACATCGGTGTCTATTTTCCTTTGTCTCCTGATTTTTGTGCATGTAGTTTATCTCTGCGTTTGGTCATCATTGATTTGTAAGGGTGTGTTGAAAGGTTATCTTGTTACGGGTGTCTTTGAGGACACCACAAGGACGGATTGTGAGTAGTTTGTTGTGAAGAATTTATTTTTCCTGTCCATTTTTCGGTGTGTGTTGTAAGAATCTTCTAGCTGGTTCTGCATCATATGGCACCGAAGCCCTGTGTTCTTAGAAATCAAAACTGAAAATATACTCACCTGCTCAAGAAGGTATTCCTTTTAGGCTATTGCATAACAGGAATAAATCTTAAGGACTTTGATTGCATTTACTTTTAATCTTCTGGTATCACCACCCATCGGTCATTAGAGAATATGAATATGAGGATTGAAAGTGGGAGGTCATGTGAAATAAGCTTGACAGCAACATGCTGTGTAACATCTCATTCATCTACAAGTAATTTGATAAATTTGGACGGTAATGAGTAGAGGCAATGACTGACATCTTTCTCAGTGACTTCATAGTTTTTCCACAAGTACCTCTTCAGCGTGACAGACATGGCGGGCTAGCAGCTGCAGGGCACGTGTCTAATGTTGGCAATGCCATTAAGCACACAGTGTTTTTTCCTTTTCAGTCTTAAAAGCGCTTCCTGTAACCTGGTAAATGTCACAGTGCCAAACTTACATAGGTGCCATAAACACACTTTGGGATGTTTGGGTTAAATTTCATTGGGGATGTCAATGTGACATATGCAAGTTTATTGTCCCTGTGTGTGTGCGCGCTTCTAGTCTCATCGTAAATTCCACGCCCCACGCCATGGGCACATGGGGTTCCTGCCCTGCAAGCGCAGCAAGAGGCACAGGGGGAAGGTGCGCAGCTGGCCCAAGGATGACCCCAGCAAGCCCGTCCACCTCACTGCCTTCCTGGGATACAAGGCTGGCATGACCCACATCCTCAGGGAGGTGCACCGAGCTGGCCTCAGTATGTGCCGCTGGACTGAGAATCATGCATTGCATTCTGAGAGTCTAATCGATATATTGGCTGGCTGACATTATCTGTCAATATTATCTCATCACGGATATGTTGGGTTTTTTTTTTCCAGCGTATTGATATGGACAATAATGTATTACAAAAGCACATGAAAAAATTCAAACACTATTATCATTAAATAGTTTGTCCATCAGACTTTGTTTACAATGCTTTGTATAGGATATAAACTGGCAGAGTGAATCTTATGTATAAAAATATCTGCTAATATTGATATTGGAGCTTTTTTTCTTTTTTTTTTTTTACACCCTGATAGCAATATGAGTTTCAGCCCCAAAAATCAAGTACTGTTCAGGCTCTAGTTAAGGTAAACATTTTCAGTGTGTGATATTTACTGTCGTTATGAGTCAGACTGGTATTTAGTATTTACTCTGTGTAATGATTCACATTTTCCTTTTCATTTACCTTTATGCTTGGATAGTTCATAGCAGCAGAGTGACAGGAAAGATGAGGGCTACATATAACAAAGGAGCTGGATGCAAACCTGTTCTTTGCACATTTTATGCAGCTTAGTTTGTGGAACTACTATGAAACAATATCACATTGTTATAAGAATTATATTGAATTACATTACAGGAATTACATTGTCATAAGAAAGCTGAAATGCCCAAAATATTTCCTCTTAAAAATGCTAGAGACTTCCTTTAACTTAAATAGGCCTTTACTGAGTATTGAGAGGTAATATATTTTTCTAGGTCACTAACATTTGACTGGGTTTCTCCAACAGAGCAATCAAAGCGGGAGGAGGTGGAGGCGGTCACGATCATTGACACGCCGCCGCTCATTGTGGTGGGGGTTGTGGGATACATTGACACCGTCCGTGGCTTGCGTTCCTTCAAGACCATCTTTGCTGAGCATCTCAGTGACGAGTGCAAGCGTAGATTCTACAAAAACTGGTGTGTGCTCATGATTGTCCATTGATGCGCATCCTGTGCACGGCCGATTCATCGCGCACGTGTCTCCTCACTGCCACTGACGTTTTCCATACCTCAACAGAGCCTTTCTGCGTTTCAGGTACAAGAGCAAGAAGAAGGCCTTCACCAAGTACAGCAAGAAGTGGCAGGATGAGAACGGCAAGAAGCAGCTGGACAAGGATTTTGCTCTGATGAAGAAATACTGCTCAGTCATCAGGGTTATTGTGCACTCCCAGGTGGGCCCTGGTGCTCAGAGTGACAGACTGCTTACACCAACCATCTTGTAACACTAAGCCTTACATCCTAAATGTTTAACATATTCAAAGAACAAAATTATACTAACTAGTAGCATGTGATTTCTTTTTTCATCTGACCTCCAGAAACACAATGTAACAATTGTTGTCTCATCCCATTCAAAGTCTAATTCATCAAATTCAGCAGGTTGGTATCATTGTCCCATTGGTTAGTAGGCAGTGACTGACAGCACATAGTATACCCTGCTCGCCCCTCTTCCATTACCCCTACAACAGGGCCGAGGTGTCAGAGCTCTGCACCTGATCACATGCTCTGGAGAAAGAAAAGCCCCCCAATCATTAATCCCCTGGCTGCCAAGATCTAAACCGCTTTGACCACGACTCTCCTCTGTCTGCTTGTGAGGAGCGCTGGAGTGTGGTGTTTCAAATGGCAGTTTAAAAATAATCCTCAGGGCAGGACCTGACTGCCCACTCAAACTCTGTCCAACAGGAAACTTTTATGTTGGCAGTAAACATTATTAGGACCTCTCAACACCGCACTCAACAACATTACTAAAATCAGTTATTTTTAGCAGGGACTTTAGTGAATATATGCCTTTGATATAGTGTTATACCCAGATTGTTTAGTTTTGCATTTTTCATTAGTTTTACATTTTTTTGTTTAGTTTTGACTTTTTGTTTTCAGTTTCAGTTTGCTGGTTTAGTTTTTATTTTTTGAGAATGCTTAGTTTTACTTTTCGTGTTTATTTCAGCTTTAGTTTTAATCATCTTTTTGTAATATGGGGTATTTGTCAGGGGTGAGATTCAAAAATGTCAGAAAAACTATAAAACACAACAAAACATCATACTATTAAAAAAATAGCATTTAGGACAGATGAACAACCAAATAAACTAACAGACAAAAACTTAAGACATTTTTTCTATAATTTTTATTTTAGTTAGTTTTGTAAACACACAATACAGTTTCCGTTAGTTATCATTATGTCCAGGTTATTGCCTCTTTTTCATTTTTATTTCACTTAATGAAAATGACCTTGTGTTACACTATGTTTTTTGTATGCCCCTCTACAGTTTTCTATGGTGACGCAAGCAGGGGCTTTCACTCTCCCTTACAAAGCTGACAAACAGAAGCTGTATTTGATGATATTGCTCAGCACTGTCTGTCATTGTGGCAGTAACATATTACATGTCTGAGTTGTTTGTTAATAGGTTTAGAAGAGGGACCAAGTGTGCACACATCCATGCAAATTATTCAGGTGCAAGACAAAAAAAAAATCAATGCAATTTTTTCACTTTTACGAATTTGTAGAACAGCAGTGGAGTCTCTTGTTGGGTTTCTCATTCTCATTTTGACATATTGCATTTTGACATATTGCATTTTAATGAATCCTTGTCATCGTAAAAATGGAAACAGATATGTGTTAGTGCTCTCGGTTTACGCACAGAAAATATTATCCACCTGTGGGACTATTCACCTCTGGATTTATCCCTTTGGAAAGAAACACACATCTGTCGAGGGCAAGAATAATGTCGTTATGACTGTCAACAGCTGACCGCTGACAGAGCACATTTCTGTGAGGATCAGGTTATCATATCCTGCCCGTGCCTTTCTCTTCAGTTGAGTTTATTTGACAATAAATGCAAGATTACATCTCAGCTTGTTTGTCAAGGAAAAGACAAAGTCACGATCACTGAAATAATTACAAGATTAGCTTATCTCATGCTGAGTAATGAATGTAGGTCATTAAAAGACAGGGCTGGGGGATACATAACCACAGGTTCAGAGCTAGTCTTCAGTGCCTGCTGAGAGGCAAACATTTGGAAAGGCCAAATTCACAAAGGACCCTGAACTGACTGGAAATGTGTATAGTGATGTGATGAAAACAGTGAACAGTGTGTTCTGCTCTGTGTGTGTCTGCCCCTGGCTTTTGAATCTAGTAACCCAGGACCACGTAGCTTTCTTAGACATCTGGACATTTCCCAGTTATGGAGTACAGGCTTCCCTGTCATCTCTGTCCTCCATTTCTCCTTGCTCCTCCTTGCAGATGCGTCTGCTGCCCATCAGGCAGAAGAAGGCCCACATCATGGAGGTGCAACTGAATGGTGGCAGCATCTCCGACAAGGTGGACTGGGTGAAAGAGCGCCTGGAGAAGGCCGTGCCCGTCTCTGCCGTCTTCTGCCAGGATGAGATGATTGATGTCATTGGCGTCACCAAGGGTCATGGCTTCAAAGGTAGGAGTGGTTGAATACATAATGCGACTTGTGCCTCAAATGTGTTTGGATATGTATTTGGTTGAACATACACCTGTCAGGGGGCATGCCAGTCTGAGGTACAGTACTTTTAAACTCATACATGGGTCTTATGACACAGTAGGTCAGTTCACCCTTTTCCTGCTCCTCATTCTGCTAGGTGTGACAAACCGCTGGCACACAAAGAAGCTCCCCAGGAAGACCCACAAGGGTCTGCGGAAGGTGGCCTGTATCGGAGCCTGGCATCCTGCCCGTGTGGGCTACACCATTGCCCGTGCTGGTCAGAAGGGTTATCACCACCGCACTGAGCTTAACAAGAAGGTTAGCTGCACATAACTGGTTTTACATTGCTGAATTTGCATTCTAAAAATAAGTGAAGTATAAGTAAAGTGTAAATGAAATAACTTCCTTGAGTTCCCTGCTATTTGAGATAATATTCAGACTACAGTGTTGCGTAGTATTCTACTAAAAATTGCATCCTCAGACCAGGAAATTCCACTTTTAGTCATCCAACATTTGCAATTAAATTAGCATTAGCAATGGCACTGTATATGCCACGAGCACATAGGTCAGGTTGGCCAAAAATCACTTTCAATATAATCTTTTTGTTACACAAGTATGCTAACTGTTATTGTTTAACCTCACTCTACTATCGCATTGAACAAAACCATTTACATTTAACCATCTAATACCGAGGGAGAAAAACGGATTCAAGATGTCTCTCTGCTCTCATTTCCACACTTTTGTCCCCAGATCTATCGTATTGGTAAGGGTGTACACATCCAGGATGGAAAGGTGATCCGTAACAATGCCTCCACTAGCTATGACACCAGCCAGAAGACCATCAGCCCCATGGTAAGTTTGCCTATCTAGAACAGATTGTTAATACGCACCAAAGAGAGTCACACATGGAATTTCAACTCTTAAAAAATTAAAGTTCTCCCTGAAAAATCGCCTTACATCCCCGTTTTTTCCTTTCACCTTGTTTTATTCTGGTTTTGATCCCTGTAGGGAGGCTTCCCCCACTATGGTGATGTGAATAATGATTTTGTCATGTTGAAAGGCTGTGTGATCGGCCCCAAAAAACGTGTCCTCACCATCAGAAAGGTACAGTGTGATTCTGAAACACTCTTCTTAGATCTTACTGGTAAAGGAACAATGATTCCTTACATCTATGCCATTGTACCTCACTGACTGCAAGACTTAAAGAGAAGATATCCAGATAGCAACATACTGGAATCTCAGTTACTTGAAAATATATTTTTTAAAAAACACTTTGCATGTGTATATTTTTGCATGTGAACTTGACAGAACATGTGCATCTTTGTGTGTTCCTCCTCTCAGTCTCTGCTGGTGCAGACATCTCGTAAATTCAAGGAGGTTATTGATCTCAAGTTCATTGACACCACCTCCAAATTTGGTCATGGTCGCTTCCAGACTGCTCTGGAGAAGAGGGCGTTTATGGTGAGTGTGAGCAAATTTGCACAAGTGTGTATCACGTATCACGTTTGATTCAAGGAAATGGTGTGTGTAGGAGCTTGTATGTTTGAGTGAGTAATGCTGATATTTGCAAGATCTAACTGTGTGTGTGTGTGTGTGTGTGTTTCATATCAAGGCTCCTTTTTCTCTTTCGTTGACATGATCCTCACTCAGGGCTTACAAACTATTTTAACATCTGCCTCCTATGATCCTTGTTTACCTGCAGGGCCCGCTGAAGAAAGATGCCCTAAAGACACTGCCAGAGCCTCTGCCAGAGGAGGACTAAAAGAGTTGATCACACTCACACACAACAACAAAATTTCATTTCCAATACAGTGTGTTGTTGATCCATGTAAGTAAGCTAGGCTGTGTGTAAGTAGGTGAGTTTTAACTGCATTTGTAGAAAACCAAGTATGGTTTGATGCACATTTTTAATTTTTCATCTATTTGTATGCAGCTGAAGCTCATAAAATAAATTCAAAGCATTAAACAGTTATTTATTGTTTGTTAATAAATCCAAATGGAATTTCCATTGCCCAAAAATGACATGCGCCAAGGTAGCTTAGTCTAACAGAAAGTGCAACACTGAGAACATTTTCATCAACATCTCAATGTTTTTTTTCCACAGTCTAGATAGTTCAAGCAGCAACTTTTCAAAACAGAAGTTATCAACAGTGCAAGAGTCATCTTCACGGGGTTATCTGCAAGACTTGCAGTCGCTCAGTCTTGTATCTTCTGCATCTTTTAATGCGTCTTTCGTGAAGGTCAGACATCCCCTCTTGAAAAACAGTGTTGAGATAATGTGCTTTCACTGCTGTCCAGAGCGTCTCAACAGTAGGGGCTTTATACCAGAAGTCTCAGAGATGCCAGGTCACTGCCATTCAGTGTAAACCCATGTCACTCCGTGTGCCACCTTACCTTATGTGTGCCAGCTGTGGGCATGTACCCTATTCTGGTTATGATAAACACATTCAGGGGTAACATCGAGCTACAGCACCATAAAAGAATCCATCAGGGATCCATGCTAATAGCCACACATTGGCAATGTGTTTCATTAAGGTAGTTCCACCTGTGGCCTCAGCGGGGCGCTACTCTGATAGGTATTCCTGGGACTCCACAGAGGACTGACGGGACGAGGAATGAGCAGGAGAGTGGTGGGATGGAGTCGGATCCTCAAGGCCAGAAGTCATCAGGGGTAGATACAGATCATCCATATTGGGCATGACAAACACTTTCTGTTGAGGCACGAAAACAGCAAACATGTTTGATAACGAGTCAGACATCACAAAGAGTTTAGACTATTTCTTTGACTATGTGAACTGTATTTCACATGCTCCTCCACTTACAGTAAAAAAGCATGAACATGGTGAAATACACATGAAATGATTCTGACAAACAAAAAAAGTTCCTGTGATATTAAGTGATGGATGGGAAAAAACACTGACTGACTGATGGACTGACCTGGAACTCACACTGCAGTTTCCTCTCAATCCACTCTGTGACGTGGGTGAAGGTGACCTCCCTCTCGCCCAGCATGGGACGCACACGAAGGTCTAACCTGGGTGGCACCTGGAAACTGTACCTGGGAGAGCCGAGGGAGAGAGAGAGAGTGGGGTAATGTGTGAGAACAGTGCATACTGCCAATGAAAAATATGAACAGGTACACTCAATTCTCAATTCAGTACCATATCCTGTCAGTAGGGGGAGGTGGGATGTTGATGACCAGAGTCCCGGAGAGTTCCAGGACCTCCACGGTGAGCATCAGAGGCATGTTGGACACCTCGGCGATCTTCTTCTTGATGTACTCGTTCTCCGTGGCCTTCTGGAAGTACTTGGACTTGGCTATCTTGTCCACAAATCTCAGGATCTTCCTGCTTGTGCTGCCACCAGCGTGCCTGCGTTTGACACAACTTGCAGTTTCATGATCGGTTTTATGGTCCAAAAGCTTTATGATTTCTACAGAGGACGTTTGATTTTTTTTTTTTGGTCAGCAGACACAAGCATAGCATAAGTTAAATAATTTATTTCAACTGTCTTGCACTTAGTACACTTGCACCAGGCCTAAAGTAGGAAAAGCTATTAACGGTATTAATTTACCCATCAGCTCCTACTGGTGTGCTTTTATCTCCCGGAGGTCCCTGGGGCTCTGTGGGGGGGACTTCCTCTTCGTCAGATGACCCAGCACTGGAAGACTCCTCGTCACTATCAGCCAGTACACACAGCCTGGGTTTAGAGCTGCAAAACAACCAAGCGGTGCCTTTTAAATCAAACTAGTCAATTTAGAGAATATTTTCCTCTTGATACACAATTCATGCATGCAATATGTATCTTTTTTTTTTTTTTTTTAACAAGTAAACATGAACAGGGGCCGGATATGGGCCTTACCCTACTTGGCAGGTCTCTAGCATGCTGTGTGTTTCGACCCCACCCTCCTTGCCAAGTTTACACAGGTTCATCTTAGTCTCCAAGGTCATCTGAAGGCAGCCGGTGTACACCACCTCCAGCTCCAGCCACAGGCCTTGTGGGAAATTGGGGAAGTATAGAGGGAACAAGAGAGACAACAAAGCAGCTGTGACTCTTGACAGTGATTGAAGGATCCTGGTGAGACTTTAGAGAGGTCAGAGTAGTAGTTTGCACCGTGTTTCTTAATTTACTTTGACCTAAAGCTTGTATTAGGAGAGTGAGCCATTATCTCTGTATGATCTGGCCTGGCACTACGTATGTTGTCACAGATAGGAGATTAGACCGATAGAAGATAGGCCTAATGTGCTCTGGCATGTTATTGTGGGTTGTGCTAAGTCAAGCTAAGAGGATTGCTAATCGCATGGGCGGGAAACAATGGAAAGGCTTTAGGGCGGCCATGACAAGCTCTATAATGATACAAATGAGATCCTGGCCTTAGCTGACTGCAAGAAGTGAGTGTTATGCCAAATGTTTGTGCTTATGTGTGTCACGGAGAGAGAGAGAGAGTGAGAGAGACATAGGCCAGATGAATAGGAAATTACATGGATTACCAAGAGTTTATTGCAGATCATTCATCAAAAGAATTAGGGCATGAATGGATAGGTACACACCCAATTGCACACAAACACTTGTGCACATGCACACAAACTCACCTCTGCGGTCCAGTGAAGGTTTGGAGGTGCTGAGGACTTGGGGCAGACAGGTGCCCATGTCCAGCTCAGCCAGCGTCAGCTCATTCATAAAGTACGGCAGCTACCATGAGACAAATCACATGGTTAAAGAGAGAGCGGGCAGGCAGTTTATATGTCCTAAAGCTTCTAGATTTAATCTGGGTAAAATACATCAGAGGCTCCACAGGGG
>OMLB01034591.1:0-14984 GCA_900302555.1 Myripristis jacobus | reverse complement strand
GATTTGCAAATCACTGTATTCTGTTTTTATTTACATTTTACACAATGTCCCAACTTTTTTGGGATTGGTGTTGTAAATATATATATATACACAGTACAGGCCAACCGTTTGGACACACCTTCTCAGTCAATGCGTTTTCTTTATTTTCATGACTATTTACATTGTAGATTCTCACTGAAGGCATCAAAACTATGAATGAACACATGTGGAGTT
The DNA here is from genome assembly GCA_900302555.1 of Myripristis jacobus. Classification (NCBI taxonomy): domain Eukaryota; kingdom Metazoa; phylum Chordata; class Actinopteri; order Holocentriformes; family Holocentridae; genus Myripristis; species Myripristis jacobus. The sequence goes on along the minus strand of OMLB01034591.1, from coordinate 14,771 downwards.
ATGTACTTAACAAAAAAAGGTGAAATAACTGAAAACATGTTTTATATTCTAGTTTCTTCAAAATAGCCACCCTTTGCTCTCATTACTGCTTTGCACACTCTTGGCATTCTCTCCATGAGCTTCAAGAGGTAGTCACCTGAAATGGTTTTCCAACAGTCTTGAAGGAGTTCCCAGAGGTGTTTAGCACTTGTTGGCCCCTTTGCCTTCACTCTGCGGTCCAGCTCACCCCAAACCATCTGGATTGGGGTGATGTGTGTATATATATATACATGTGTGTGTGTGTGTGTATAGTACCATACCAGTGATTTTGGTCCATTTACTACATTTTCCCTACATTTTTTTTATTGCAACAAACTGCTTTGCAAATCATGAGGCAATACTAAAGATTTCATAATAATCAAAATCCCTCGATTTTCAAATAATTTTTGGTTGAAACACCTATCTTTCAAAGTTCTGCTTCCGTGGCTAACAAAGTCATCACTACTCATAAACCACCATTGATGACAGTTTACCTCCACCCAATTTCAAGTCAAATCAAAACACAACAGTGCTGCGGCTTTTAGGAAAACTAATGTGGATGGCTTTTTTTACGGTGATGGAATAGTGGTGTGAAGAAAGTTTGAAGTCTCTGAAAGTTAATTTTCATGAATACGAGCCAATGGTTGTATAAAAGGTAGGAAAAAGTTCTAAAATACAACTGCTCGTTTTGGGAGGAGATTAGCAGAAATGTGACGTATATACATTTACTCAAATGCAAAACCATTTGTATGGTCCTTTAAAATATAGATAGCCTCTCTGAAACCAAGTTTGTGATTCATATTAAAGCTCCAACTGATTCTAATTTACTCAGACTGCCGAGACCCCAGAATGCTGAGAACCAAGTTTTGTATAGAGAGCGGTGAGTAACAAGTGCATCAGCGTCCATTCACAGTATGTAAATCATGCATGCTACTGTATGTTGTGACATGCTGGCTTGTTAATTCACTGCAGGAAGTCTTTGGCAGCCCAATATAAGCCTGGCTCAGGTCCAGGGAGGATCCATGCTCGCTGTCAGCTTCAATACTGATGAATTCTCTAACAGATACATAGTTCTTGTTTCCTGCTCTGATATCCTACATCCAAAACAGATACACAAGGTAAGGACACACTGTGTTGAACATTCAAGTAGTTTTATATTTTAAGAATTGCTGTGTAGTCAGCTCTGTCAAATGGAAAAAAAATGCATTTCCCTTCTCAGTGATTTGACCCAGAACATTACTGCACATACTCGTAACAACATCCCGCATTTTCTACCTTACCCTAGTTATTCTACCCCAGATTCTTTCTCAAAACAGGAAACTCAGCTTCCTGCCTCTTGATGCATTATGTTTTTTTTTTTGTTGATTTTGCAAAATGCTGTTCATTATATTTCTAAACCGCTAAAATGTATGTATCTCAGATACAAAGAGACATTTTCATGGTAACTCATATTATATCCCACCACTCAGTATCCACAATACTGCAGCTTGCAGTTTTTACCTATGTGCCCATCCTTGAGTCATTTAGCACTGCCTTTCAGTAAAAGTTGTGGATTAGAGAGCACTCACACCCAGCATGTTTAGAGCAGTTATTTGAGCTCTGGAAAGATTAATCCTTTACCAGTTAAATTGTCTAAGGGAGAATGTCCTTTGAACTAAGGTAACACCACGTAACCACACTGATAAAGCTAAAATGGGAATCGTAGTCCTCCTTCCAAAGAGCTGAGACACCATTTGTTAGGGGTTAACATAAACCAAAAACAACTATGGGAAACAACGTCACGTTTGGCAGCCAGCAGTTCCTCATGCAAACTTAGCACAAGGAAAGTGTAAAGAAGGAGGAGACAAAATGCCATAGCGACAACATTCCAAATGTGCACTGGTGCAAGACTTCTATTCACTAATATTGAAGTCAATGGGACAGGCTTGGAAAATCCCACTATAAACCACTGTACCTCTGCTTTAGAACTCTAACAGGACAGAGATTCAACTATAGGCTATAACAAAACACACTTGACATGATGAAAACTGGTTGATTGGTGTTTTATCAAATGTGCACATTATGTTGTCCTTGTTACTGGTCTGCCCAGCAGCTGCAGAAAGCCTGGCATGAAGCCCAGCTCTGACCACACAATGTTAATGTTAGTCCCACACTAGTTTAGAATGTACAGTATATCAAATATGACCTTGTTAGCAATAGACAAATGACTCGTAATTCCAACACCAGTCCTGGCTAGAGCACTAATCTGTTAAATAAGGCATAAATAGAGGGGTAGCTAACTCATTTAAAACAGTGACAATTAACAAGCTGTTGCACACCTGGCACTAATTTGGAATCACACGCTACTCAGTGTTTTGTCCTTTCCTTTTTTATGGCCTGGCATAGGAAAATGTTGCAAGGCCAAACTACAGTGGGGACTGACATATTGAGCTATTTCTTTGTGTGTTCTAAACTGGCATGAACACCAGAGAAAGTCACTCACAGGGAAGAATGCAGACAGGTCCATCATGTACAATTAAAAATACAGGGAGTGGATTCGCATTTGGATTCAATTCAGAAGGTCAGAGGAATCTCATAGGCCCCAAAAACTACATTAAAAAAGAATGAAAGAGGTCCAGAACATTTATGTGCATCATAAAATCTTGATGCTTTTCTCCAGAGCAATCAGACATCACTGAGTTTGACATTCAGTCTTGAACTCTGGCCAAGATCCTGCTGCCAGTTTGTTGTTGAAGTAAGTTTTTCAAAATCCATTCTTGGATCATTTTACTGCTTGCTTCGTTAATATTTCTTTAAGTTATATTACAGCTGACAGTTTCTGTTAGTTTGCATAATAATATTTCACCCTCAACTCAGGTATAACATTATCTGTTACTTCGTTGCAGATAAAGCCTATTTTTTTACAATGTGGCCAAGACTGTGTCCGGCGAAGGGCAACCTTCAATATTTGTCCCAGCATGAAAGGTATTGCACACATTTTAGTCATTTGCATTTTGATGTAGGCGAGATTTTATCAGCAAAAGTTCAGGTGGTTATAGTCGATGAAAACAAAAATTTTAATCTAGTTCTACTGAATCAATTTTCACATTTTCTTTCTCTGCAAATTCCTCATTAAATTATGTGTTGGTGATCTTTGTACACAGATTGATCTACATTCCTCAATAGGCTTTTTTATATTGTAAGATTTAGAAGGCAAGCACCCGCACACTGTCCAACTTGCAAGGAAAAATATTTATTTGCAACGTTTCGGTACTAGACCTTTGCCTGATGAAGGTCTAGTACCGAAACGTTGCAAAGAAATATTTTTCCTTGCAAGTTGGACAGTGTGTGGGTGCTTGCCTTCTAAATGTTTGCTGGATATCCTGCCCTCCGACGCACCTGTCCTGAGTAACAGATGTGCGAAGTTAACTCTTCATTATATTGTAAGATTAACAGCAAAGTTTGCCCATGTATCTGTTCCCCTCTGAACTGAGGTCAAGAGTTGTCTTCCCTCATGTCCTGACATTTTTGTCTCTTATTTGTTGACGAAAATGTTATTATATGAAGCCATGGTTTTTGTCAATACAGGCTTTTGCTTAATTTTCGTCAATAAAGTGTCATTGACAAAAACGTCATAGTCAACAAAATGAACACTGGTATCAGATATCAAATATGTCTAGGTGGGTAAATGACTGGACACTGAATGTGTTGCTTCTGTTTGAAAATGACAGAAACAACAGCAGCTTTATTTGAGTTGGTATAGAGGATATAGATAGATAGATAGATAGATAGATAGATAGATTTACTTTATTGATCCCAAACTGGGAAATTCCCAGTTTGATATGACTTGGCTGTCAGCATAATACAGCAGACAGGTCATTTCTGTGCTGTCTTTGGGAAGTGATCATTCAGCCAGCAATATACGATAACTTGTATTTTAGATTTTGTAGTTAGATACACAGAAAAAATCAAGCTATTTTAAAGTTAGCTTGTCAGCTATCGAAAAGGTTAAATCTGGACTGCTAATTATCACTCTTTTGTCAACAAATCTGGTTCGGACAATAGTGTATAGTGAAGCTAGCATAAGTAGTGACCGGTTATGTAAGGGATAAACAACGAGTAGGTGTGTGTCAAAGTTTTAAGGCTCGACATGGAGCTCGACATGGACACAGTTTTAATGAACTCCCTCTGGCCAAGCAGAAAAGAGTATTCACCCTGAGCATGGTATAAAATATGCAAACAATACCAGCTGTTTTTACTAAATTGGTTTGCCGGCTATAGTCAGCTATTTTAAAAAGACATAAACCACAGTTAGTTCAGATAAAGTGAGCTGATTGTCCAGCCACAATTCAGTTTTTTTGAGTAGACTAATGTAATGTAATGTAATGACATTACTCAAAGAATCAGCATCCACACATAATATTTCTTTGTCTGGCATAATGTGCATACAGCCAGCCTTTCAGTGAACCTCCATGATGTAGCCATGTATAGTTGATAGGAGATACGTGCCACTACTAAAAAGCCTCTGTTGTTACCATGTTTATGCTGTAAAGCAGCAGGATTGTTGATCACGAACCTCTGCTCTGATTCCCACAGGAAATCCACCAGATGCCACACAAAATGTCCCTGCCTACACATTTGTTCTACTGGGTGTGGTCTTGCTGTGTGTAGTGATAGGATTTATTGTTTATTTTCTCTGGAGGCACAAGTCAGGTCAGTAGAATATACACTACATTTTCATTTATGTCTCTGAGTAATACCTATAAAGTTACAGAATTACCACCCTAGTTTTATGATAATACAATTTATACCTTGACATAGTATTTGTACCTTTTTGCCCAAAAGCACCTTGGAATTTTACATTTTGACTTCCAGGCAAACCTAGTGTCACTGTTGAACCAGGAGATGGGATACAGACGCAGCATCTACCTAAACAACCTCCTAAAGTGCTAATCATCTACTCCCAAGACCACCACCTCTACAGGGACATAGTGTTGAAGCTCTGCGCCTTCCTCCGGGCCAAGTGTGGCACTGAGGTTCTTGTAGACATGTTGGACTCCAGCTTGGTCAGCACTGTGGGTCGTCTCCGCTGGCTGGAGTGGCAGCGGCAGCAGCTCAAAAATCCTTCAGACAAAATCCTGGTGCTGTGTTCACAAGGTGTTCAAGCCAAGTGGAAAGCCATGTGTGGTCAAGGTCGGGTGGTCCTGAGAGAAGACGTACTCTCCCCTACCGATGATATGCTCACCCCCTTCCTCAACCTATTTCTACCTGACATGCACCATGCAGGCATGCTGGGCAAATACATGGTTGCATATTTCGATGATGTAAGTAGCGAACAAGACGTGCCATCGATTTTTGACATTGCAGTCAAATACAAGCTGATGAAGCATTTTGAAGAGCTGTACTTCCGCATTCTGGACATTGAGAAATATCAGCCAGGTCAAGTAAACCACATCAAGGGCATTGGTGGAGATGAATATTTTAACTGTCCCTCGGGTAGAGACCTTAGGAATGCCATTAAAATCTTCCAAGCGTACCAGTTGGAGAATCCTGACTGGTTTGAGATGGGGTGTGTGGACAGTGAGGAGGAGGTAACAGCTGACTCCAGCCCCCTCATTGACCAGCTGCAGATTCCACCAGTCCTAGAGTGTGTTCCTCTAATCAGAGAAGGGCCTCCTGTCTACATTCATGAGGTAGAAATAAATCAAAACAGTGAGGGTGTTCATATTGTAACCCCCAAACTGAACCCAGAGTGCAATGAAAAGTCAATAATGGAACTTGTTCCAAGGCTCAACTTTGAGCATCAACATCTATATCCATCAAACCAGGCTGGAGTATTTACAGCTCACCTTCATCCTCACAACCCTAGTATAGGTTCTTTCTACATGGCTGAGCCTGTTCTTAACAGTCCACCACCACTGACTGAGAAGTGGCTCCACCTTGAGGAGAAACTCATAGGTCCAGTTCCCATTGAGCAAGAAGATGATGCCCTCCTGCCTGTGAACCAACCTGCACTTCAGACAGACCAGAGAATGTCAGCCCAACAGAAATCTCTCAGCTTGAGTTATCCAGAAGCACCACATATAGGCGTGCAGGTTCAATACGTCACTCCATCAGATATCAACCATCCCCAGCCTGTTGAGATGGAGGAGGAAGAGATTCTGGAGCCTTGTGAAAAGGATCCAAGTAGTGGATCTGATCAAGGCTACATGTCCCAGCGTGAGTCCCATGCTGGGGAGGATCCCCTGATGGCTCTAGCAAAGCTGCAAGAGGAGCTGTTTCAGAAAAACTACAACTACACTGACACGGGCCCCAAAGCTTCTTTGGAGGGAACTGATACCTTTCCACTGTCACATCAGTCTACGGTGTTCAGTCCATTCTAGAGGTCTTATGTGATAAACTGTTGTGATTTACATTTTTGGCATACTCATTTCCCTCAGTCTGCCTCATCTACTTGTATTTCAGTACATAATTTACTACATCTCCAAGAATACCTTTTACATTTCTTGTTCTGTTGTTCCCCAAGAGAAGGAATTTGAACTTTCAGTCAAAGGGGGTGGTGTGGACATATAAATATGTTGTAGGTTGTTAGCCAACTAGGTTGTCATGTTTGTGATCATTGCCATTATACTTACCAAAAACACAACATGGCTGCATCAGATCTACACTTCCTTGTTTTTTCCCAGCAACTCAGTGAGCCTCCTGTGACAAAATGATGTACAATAAATAAACCTGTCTGGTAACCACTGGAGTTATCAGACAGGTATAACGAGTTAGAGCCAGAGAATGCAGGACTGCAGGAGGAGAGAGGAGCTGTTCTAACATTCATACCTGCCTAATGAAGCAGGCAGGTCTTGTAATCAGGTAATACAGATTTGTCCTCTGAAGAGCAAGCAGGCAAAGCCAAAACAAACAGAACAGCTCAGCAGCAGCTGCTGTTGCAGCCTTTCCCTTCTTTAACACACATCATACCAATCTCTCATCCATACAAATGAGGACAGATTACAATCACAATCCACAACTGCTGTCTAACAAATGAGCTCTTTAGTCACAGCTAGCACTAACACCAAATCTATTAACAGAACTGCTGTCTACAACACTGTGTAATGGTCTTTTCAACTCCTCAGCTGGCTCCACAGTTCTCTTTGCTAAGCCCACTCACACACAGCGTTGTACCCTATCACTAACCTAAAGAAATAAAACTAGTAAAATCAGCACTAGTTGGCCCTGCCACTGGCAGCCTAGAGTTTAGCTCCTGGAGGCTAACGATAGGTGAAGTGTATTAGCTGATGAATTTACCAGGACATGGACAGTTGCAGCTGGAAAAACTGGCCCTTATACACTAAATTTGTTGGTATAGCAAGCATGAAATACCTCCATACTATTGATGCTTTGTTGTTATCTCCCCCCAGGCCAGACTGCAAGCAAAATGGTCAGGTCCAGTGTGCCAATTTTCAAAATGTAGTGTGACAGTGAAATACCTGCCCCTATTCTGCCTCTGCTCGGCTAACCGTAAGCCTAACTCAACCCCTTTACCTAACCAACAAATTAGGTGGTGTTTCTTTTATGAATATTTATAAGCCCTCCCCTGCTGCACTACATTTCGAAAATTGGCGTCCAGCATGGCTGATGCACGGCATAGTTCACGCATGTAGACATAGAAACATAGAACTGAAATGAACAGAATTACCGATCCCAATGGAGCTATTTTAGGCAATAGTGGACCAATATCTAATATCAGAGTCAGTCAGTGCATTCCTAATTAACCCTTTGGCGCATAGCGGTCAATACAGTGGATAGCTTAAAAGACAGTTTAAAAGTAATTTTCTCCTAAATGCAATAGTTCCTATGGTGGAATTGCATATCAGCTGTTAGAGTGCTCTCTACTGCTCCCCTACATTGAGGTTTATGCAGAGACTGTCAGTTCTTGTTGCTGAAAACATATTAATACTAGTAGAATGACATGGTAATACCAGCCCTGCATCCTGAAAGAAGTATGGAGACTCACAGAAATATTCATGCCCTAAAAAATCTGGACTCAGGCTTTCATAATTCATGCATGAAAAGCTTAAAACACTGAATCTATTGACTCTTCCTACTCTTGAATAATGCAGCAGTAGGAAAACTGAAGCGCAGAAACTGTCAAAACTAGGATATGCACAATGTATATTCACCATCATTCTCATTGCATTCAGCATGCATTCAGCGAACAGGGCAGAACAGTGGATTGTAGGATACACCTACACGTTTGAGGGAGGAGTAAGCAGTAAATGAAGGAGAACAAATTTAACTTGTTTAACAGAAGTTGAAATTCTTTTGGCATAAACCATTTTAAGCCAGTTTGTGGCATTTTTAGGATCCCCCTTCGACAAGTGCAGCACATATCTTGTGGTAGCATTGCATTCTGGTCTGTTGGCAATCTAAGACCTGTCCTCTTTACATTATACAAGAATCACTTTGTACAGTACTTTTCATAGATTTATTTGTTTTCAACCACATAATACTCTGTTGTACATCTATAGTACATAGATTTGATTATATCAATACAGATATACAGTACACCACACAATTTTACAGGTAGAATTTGCTTTTTGTAAACAATAGCAATTTTTCTTTCCCCTGTAATTGATTTTGGAGAAAATGATAGCCCATATAATATCAGGACATAGAAAAGTGTTAGCATTGCACACACATTGTGTTCTCTCATCATGTGTAAATATTACAAACAAAGAAACAGTTGAACCTGTGTGGCCTGATCAGGTCCTTGAATATTTTATGTCCAGGAAATCAGTGTCCTTTGGTAGTATTTGTGTGATGATGCACTGTGCTTCTTCATACAGGTTAAAGGCCTACTGTATTTAAGTTTAGGAGAAAATAAACAATAGTCCTGGTTGTTGTAAGCCTCATGTGCAAATCCAAATAAACACTGTTACAGAACCCTTCCAACAGCATAAGGTTACATGTTGCAAACTTGTTACTGGCATAAGGAAATGATATAAAATAGTATAAAACTTTTAAATACTTTGGCAAGATCTGATAAGCAACAAACAAATGCAAAAGCCATTTTCTGTCTCATAGTGCAATCTGAGAAACAAAGCCAAGAGAACCATTAACATCCATGAATAATATAATGTACTGTAGCCAATGCGCTAACACAAACAACACACAGCTGCTCTTATTGTGATCCTCTATCTCCCTGCCTTGCTGCCCTCCACAGAGAGGTCAGGGTCAGATACAGAGTAGCAACCCCGGAGCCGGTGGGGATTCTGTTGCCTCTTTTCGACCAAGACAGCTCTGGTTCTTCAGCCGGTTCTGTTCAAGATTCTTGGAACCAAGGTGCTAACTAGTGAATCAGCCTGTGTTTGCACCAGTTTGGAGTGGAACCACTGTGACAGAGGTGTCACTGGGTCACTGGGTCACTGGCCACTGACTCTAGCATTGCTGTGGCTGAGTCCAGCCCCAGTCTGCTGGTTTGTTGCCCAGCACACCATGAGGAATTCATAATATTCCCCCTTATTATTCTGTGCAGTGCAATGTTCACTAGGTCCTTTTTGGACTCCTTGTACTCTTTCAGTTTTTTTTTTTTTTAACTTTTAGCAATTTAGAGAAACAGATTAGTTTTTCTAGTACTCCAGGAGACTTCTAAATGGAAAACAGTTTTGTTTTCTTAGCAGGCCACTGCTTGCTGTTTGATTTCTCTTGTCACAGTTCCCACTTAAGGTATTTTTGGTTGCTGATGGGAACCAATGTTTCTAGTTGATGAACCAATTTATTTAATATTTCAAAATTAGGTCCATGAACCATAAACGAACCAGTTCCTTGGTCGAAAAGGCCTAGGTGTGGTGCTCAAGGGCACTTCAGCAGAGCGGGGGCTTGCCTACATGATACATCACACTGCTTAAATGACAGCGTTGCTAGGGTTAGATCACATAAAAAGGTTCATATTAAAAAGGCAATAGAGAACCAAAGTGGAAACTGTCATTTTGTATGCCATAGATTAGCATCTCCAGCAACTGGTGTGTAGTCCAAAACCTATATGGAAATATGAAAATTTAGGGCTGTGTTGAACGGATATCCATGAGACATATTTTATTTGATGGATTAAAATACATTGACTACTATCAATGCTGTGTATTATAATCTGCAACCTGTCATTTATCTCAATCTCCTGGGTGTGATGTACATTAACAATATTGAGATTTTCATAGCGTTGCATTGAACATTATATTTGTTTTGGACAGGTTTAGCTTATGAACATGAACAGCTATGGCTGCAGTCATCTTTCTCAAGCAAGTAGCATTTTGCAAGCAACAGAAAAAGTCACTTTAAGGTGAAACTTCACAAACGTCACATTAACTGATATATTTTATTTCATGGAACAATCCCTAGTTAATCTGTAGGTATAGCACAAACTATTTAGACTGTTCTTGCAAATCCCATTCATATTTTCCATAGATATTTTGGACTACATACTGAATGGCTGACATTATAATTTGCAGAATACAAAATTATTCCAGACTTTGCCTCTGTATCAAATTTATTTTAGAACGTCACTGCCCAATTTGCTGGTCTTCACATAATGAATCTACATGAGCTACAACAAACTGAAATGTGTCCTGCGACTGGTCTTGCTGACCCTTTTGAAGCAGGCATCCACCAATTCACTCACTCAACAATCCAGTATTCACATGGAGTTGGACAGTTTAACCCTTTGACACCTGAGCAAATTCACTTGATTTCTTTCAAAAATATGGAGAGAATGGTAATGAGCAAATTAGCAAGAAATGACCCGAAACTTTGCAAGAAATTAGTATAAAAAAGTCACGGGAAGTTAAGGAAATGACCAGAAAACCACTCCAAATTTAGCACAAAAACCAAAACAAAATAAAAACAGAATATTAATAAGACATTACCCTAAAATTAGCAAGAAAAGTAAATAAATATGTAAATAAGTAAAAATTTAATTACTCCCAAAATTAGTTTTAAAAATTACAATCACGAAAAAAGAAACAAAGTGAATAGTGTTAAGAGGGTGAAATCAAACCATTCAGAACACAAGCCCTGGATTTCAAAGAGTTCATAAAGATTAGTGTCCATGAACGAGTCTCTTCCAAAGCTTCAACCATGAAACTAAGTGGAGGAACCCAAACAAACTTTATATGTGCTGAATGGTAGTCCCTCTGCCCATGTAGTCAGTCACACTGCAGATTGGAGCAGTCCCGCCCAGTATTTCCCAGTATTTAGACTTGTTCATCATGGCATATTGAACAAACTGCCCAACATGTGAATAAATAACATGTTAGCCTAATCATTTTTCAAGGTGGATTTTCATCAACATCAGGCCTCATTTCCCAATAGTATCCTGCCACAACACATACAAGGCACAAGTCAACTTAACCTCAGACCTAAATAGTCTGCTAACTCTTAGAAAAACTAACAAAGTTAGAAAATTGCACAGAATACCTTCATACCCTCAGTTCCATTAAATTCACACCATTACTACAATAATTACTCTTGAAAAAACAATGTGTAGGCACTGAAAACAAAATAAGACCCCTCTGGAACATATTGCACAATGTCTGCACTGAATGTCTGCACTATACTGTATTGCACATAGTCTTCCATCACAATAAATAATCTAAAATACTTCTATTAACTATTTGCTTCACCCAGACAAAACATTATTAAAAGCTTATGCAACAGTGACTCTATCATGGGTACAGTGGTAGTGCTGTGACTTATCTATTTTTATGCAAAACACACCGGTGCATTATTCTAGTATGCTTAGCATTGACCCACTTAAATTGGTTTAGTGTTGTTCTTATTATAGCACCTGGATGCAGATTGTTTCCCAATTTTCACTGGGAAATGTATTCCCATAAGATATTTACATACACTCTAAAAACAGATGCTGGTAATGCTTTCTTTGGATAGTCCCCAATAGATATTCAACAGCATGTCAATTTATATATAAATTAAATGTCAATAAGAGTTCAGTAAAATATCAATAAGGCATAAATTACATTTCAGCAGCATAGTAACATATTTATTCACATTCTGTTGGTTGCTGAATTTGAACAAACATTGAGGCCCAGTTGACATTATTCCTGGACATCTACTGTGTTATTATGAAACTGTTCTGGGCAAGATATGCCCTCAGGGTTAAGGTCAGGGTTCTGGCTGGGAGAGGGCTTTCTTGGACACACCCACAGGGTTAAGATTAGGGTTCTGGTTGGCTGAGGGCTTATATCAAGTCTGTTTTAGCAAATGGGCAAGGGACCAACAAATTTTATGACCAATCACAGTACTGGTGGGTGTGTCTTGCCCAGAACTTTCTTACAGACATCTTTAAGTATAATTTATGGCTTATTGATATTTTACTGAACCCTTGTTGACATTTCACTTCTATATCAGTTGACATTCTGTTGAATGCCTATAAGGAGCTATCCAAAGAAAGTGTTACCCAGATAATATTTTCAACACATTGGTGTGTTTGGTTTGGGACAAGACACAATTGTGTTACTTATTATCATAGCATTTGCTTAAAGGATAGATTCTGTGTTTTTCAATCCAGGCTGAGTAAAACTATTGATTGCCATCATGTGCAATTAAACATAGCACAACCTCACCACTAACTCTAGTTTATTGTTTATTATAGGATGCTCATTAGCCAATACAAGAGTAGTAGCTAGTCTTCCTTGGGCCCAGCTATAGTGACTCACCACTTTGCCTGTAGCTAACTTGCAGCACAGCCCAACTGTGCACTTGTTTTCAGCTTATCATTATAAATGTTCTTTTTAAAAACATTACTGAACAACTATTTTTCAATACTGTTACTTTTTACATTGACCACAGTACACCCCAAACATTGGTAAACTTCTGCAGAGCAGCAAAGAGCAGTTTGGAAAGTGGTAGGTAGTTGCTTGCTAGCAGAATGTGAGGATGTCTGCATAACAGTGTATCATGATAAATGCTAAACAATTTTGAGTTGACAGCTTCAAGATGAATTTGACTACACTGAGTTTCATGTTGCCTCAAAAAAAAAAAAAAAAAAAAAAAAAGACATTTGTATGAGTCTTTGAGGGGCTGAAACAATTAAACTGTTGGACGATGTTGCCGCAGCCGGGTGATAGCAGTTTGTCATCATTAAAGCTGTGCAGTGAGGTTGTGCTGTGCATGGTTATAAATGATGGGACTCAACATGTTAATGGGACTCGCCATGATTTCTAATTAAAATTGAAAATCGAGGGATAAGTGAAATCTTTAGCACCTTCACATGATTTGCAAAATGGTTTGTTGCAATATACAATGTGGGTCAATTGTTGTAAATAAGCCAAACATATAAAATCATTGGTATGATCCTGTAACGTAGCTTGTTTTTTAAGAGTAAGACAATTTATGTGCATTGTCCCTTACTAAACGTGACATCCTTTTCTAGAGTGTAAAGGAACTGAACACCACATAGAATCAGTCAAAGGGAAAGTTGGATGAACAGTAGCCAGTAACCTTTTACCATTTGTGATCTAAAAAAAAAACTGACCCAAGAAGTAAAACAGTAGCACAGCCAACAAAATCAATAAAAATCCTTGTTGGTTGTGTCTCCATGTGCCCTCACTTGGAAGAGGGCTGTATAAAACCGTTTTGGCATGGTAACACTGGGTCATTATGCATGGAATTAAATTAAGTCTGCTTTATTCTCTGTACCAGAAACAGCATTTAGAATCAGCACAGACCCGGCAGACAATACTGTTATCAATATAAAACACAAATTTACATCAATAGTTAGAACCTTGCCTGGACTTTTTAAATCAAACCTTTGAACTGCACTCTCACCTTCCAAAGCCGCACAACAAGGTCCAGTAGATGTCACTCTTAAAGTGCCTTTCATTTCAGTGCAATGGTTTCATTCCCAGCCTGAACAAGCACAACTCAGCAGGGTCCTTACACTGTAGATGATTCTCCGGTTGTTGTATTGCAGGTGTTGGCTTTGACTGTAGCACCTGTTGACTGGTCTGAAAGGAGGGACCATGGTAAGGCTAGTACTGATGCTGCGCTCCAGATATGTCGGCAAGTTGGAAATCCATCTAACACATGGTAAATGGTTGAGCCTATAAACTCAGAGGAGCGAGTGGGAGGTCTGTGCGTTGACAAGAATAATAGGTTGCTGGTGTGTAGGATGAAAGTTGCAGAAAGTTCCCACACAGCATTAAAAAAAGGGGGAGCTGAGATTTAAACGTGAATAGAGTATTATTTATTATTTCACTGAAAGAAACAAAAACATAAAAACATTTTTATGACTTTCTGAGCACAGATAACTTTGTCTTAGATTGGCATAGAAAAAATTGCCCCTCACTGAAGACTCCCTCTGTTTATTATACTGTGTATGGGACCTTTGCCACTTCAACCTTGAGAAACCCATGAGCCCAGAGGAGGGCGCTTATTGTAACATCTCCTTATTGTAAGATCTAAACCTTAGATACAGCACTCCCTTTACTGCTTTCAAAAATATTACAAAAATGTTGCTTTGGCCTGGGAAGACATTGTTTTGCGGGGTGGAGGGTGGGGGTGGATTCTCATCAAATCTAACTTAATTTTTTTTTTTTTTACATAAAATTAAAACGTTTAGCAACGTTTAATTTCTTTTGTCCTGTATTTTTCCTTTAAGTGATTATTTATTTATTTATTTTTATTTACTGTTAAGGGTTTATTATTATTTCTAGATTTTCTTTTAACAGCAAAAACAACAAAACATTTTCATAGGCTAAAACATTATT
>OMLB01034589.1:0-12191 GCA_900302555.1 Myripristis jacobus | reverse complement strand
TAGTAACCTGACTTCTGCACAACACAACTGATGGTCCCAACCCCACTGATAAAGCAAGAAATTCCACTAATTAACCCTGATAAGGCACACCTGTGAAGTGAAAGCCATTTCAGGTGACTACCTCTTGAAGCTCATGGAGAGAATGCCAAGAGTGTGCAAAGCAGTAATCAGAGCAAAGGGTGGCTATTTTGAAGAAACTAGAATATAAAACATGTTTTCAGTTATTTAACCTTTTTTTTGTTAAGTACATAACTCCACATGTGTTCATTCATAGTTTTGATGCCTTCAGTGAGAATCTACAATGTAAATAGTCATGAAAATAAAGAAAACGCATTGAATGAGAAGGTGTGTCCAAACTTTTGGCCTGTACTATATATCTATATCTATCTATCGATCTATTTTTTTTTTTAACAGGGTTAAGAAAAGTAATAGAATGATTTTTTTGTGTGACAGAAACAACAAATGGTTCAACTGGTTAAACAGATTTCATGACCCAACCCAAGCCGCTGAAGCATTGATGTGGGCTGTGGTGAAGTAAAATAAGTACTAGACACACAGAGTTGAAATTGCCATGTATTTTCTTGCACCACAAGCTAATCCAAGTGTTTATCGACCCCAGAAGTTTTTGTAGTCTTTTTTCACATCTCTGAGAAGAACTTTTGACATGTTTAGGAGAATGGAAGCGGAGATGTTGAGGACTGTTGACATGACAGTCCCTCAGCGCCGAGCCGGAGTGCTCAGTCAGCATGTGCATAAAGGTATCTGCATTACCCAGCCTCAGCCGCTGCTTCCTCCATTCAAAGTCTGCTTGATCACAATGGACTCAAACAAACTGGAGCTGAGAGTCCAAAAGGAACCAGCCTTCACCATGCAGGCGTCCTTCTCCATATCCTGCTCAGAAGACAAGTGAAAGCACAGATGAAAAGCTTCAGTTGTCCAATTTGGACCCACAAAAAAAGCACTTCTGGCATTAAGTAGGCTGCCTCTGCATTTCTGGAGAGTGTCACCACCTGTCCTCTGTCTGAACTTCCCCACTGTGCTATATTAACAGTCATATATGCCGAAAGCGAAGTGCACATGCATAATTTCATATTTACACTTGAACCAGCTCATCAGTTTTGCAGGCATCACCTCTGCAGGTTACTTTACAGGGCATTGATTATTCATTGAGTGTTTTGTTGGAGGATTTTATTATGCATAGAGGGATTTTTTTTCTGTAAAATGGGTTATGTAGAAGTCTTTTCCAGATGGTAAATTGTTTTATAGCTTCTCTGAATTAATGGATCATTGGGGAATTTTACAAATAGGTCACTTAAAAGAAATCGATCTGAAACCATTCTTAGCTTGTTTTTCACACAATGATTGCATTAGGAGGCTGGCTATCGGTTCTTGTTAAGATTCAGCAGCTGCTTTTCCTCAGCAAGCCCATGACAGGTTTGCCAGAATTAACAACATAATTAGATTCGTTGAAACCAAGGCCCTGCTCAATAAATCATCTCTGCAGGTAACAAGGCAGAGTGAGACTCGTGCTGATGGAAAGCTATGTTTAAGAGCTGATTTACCTCAAATAATTGTAACTTTTATGATATGAACTGAAAGAAATCTGCTTTTATCTGCTTTTCTGCAGTGTTGATATTTTGTTGGTATACATGAAAGTCTGTATGCTACAAACCAAAGTAGCTGCTTAGTTTGCTGTCATTTTATCTCAAAATAGGTCAGTAGTCACTAGTTATTTCAGTTTCAGAATCCTCAGGAAAAACACTCACTCTTATCCTCAGTTGATGTTCTAAAATAAAACCAAAATTAACTCCATGTTTTAAGTCAACACCAGGCCACTGAAAACAAGTTCACACATCTAAAAAAGGGGATGCATCTGAGGTTTCTAGTGCAATACTGCCTTCAGTTTCAGGTTGGCATGCAAGTGGAGTTTTATGTCAGACCCTCATTATTTTTCTACATCACCCTCATCAGCTGATGGAATAGATGTGAAATTGCAAGTTGAGCCCCATCAGTCATGCACGGAGAAGCGAATGTGTATATTTTTAATGATTTTAAATACAGGAAAAGAATTAACTTGGATGCGTGTTGTTGCCTCTCAGGTGGGTGGTATGTTTACCAGCAGAGGAACGAGGTGCACAACAACTGTGGCATTGAGATCTACTACCAGACGGACATGCAGACCACCCACGACAACATGCTGCTGGAGCTGTTCTGTCAGATCATCTCCGAGCCCTGCTTCAACACTCTGCGTACCAAAGAACAGCTGGGTGAGCTCACAAGCAGCAGAGATAATGGCTAATACAATGTAGGCAACACTGTTCAAGAGAGTTGAAGTGTTCTACAGGTAGTAAAATAAAAGTAGATAAAAGCCAGCAACAGCCAACAATAACATAAGAGATTCTGTGTGCTCCCATTTTGGATCGATGACGTTGAGCTGCAGTACTTTAGAAATATGAGAAAAGGGCTGTGGGAGTGGAAGCAGCTAAGGCGTGAAGAATTAAATTGAATAATTATATAACTTTTATTAATCAGACTCTGTTCAGTAATGAAAAGATGTGCTGAAAATGATTTTCACAAGTGTTGCGTTTAATGACTTACAGCTATACAAGGGTGAAGTGTCTCACCCTGTCTGCTTTTTGATGACCACATTGCCATGGCAACAGTGAGGTGTTCAAAATGCCAGAGCTAAATCAATATAGTTACAAAAGAATGAAACGCACAACAACATGATATAAAAGCCTTTCTGTAAGGAAAAGGTCTGTTTTAGAGTTGAGTTAAGAGGACAAGTTATGCTTATATATGATAGTGGAGTTCATTTTTGAAAATAAACCGGTTTCTGTTAGCTTTGCCTTTTTAAAAAAAATAAAAAAATAAAGTAAATTTTCCTCGCAGCTCTTACCTGTTCTGTCCCTTTGCCTCAGGCTACATAGTGTTCAGTGGGCCCCGGCGGGCCAATGGGGTCCAGGGCCTGCGCTTCATCATCCAGTCTGAGAAGGCCCCCCACTACCTGGAGAGCCGCGTGGAGGCTTTCCTCCGCACCATGGAGAAGTCTGTGGAGGAGATGAGCGAGGAGGCCTTCCAGAAACACATCCAGGCCCTGGCCATCCGCCGCCTGGACAAGCCCAAGAAGCTGGCAGCCGAGTGCGCCAAGTACTGGGGGGAGATCATATCCCAGCAGTACAATTTCGACAGAGGTGAGGCCTCCCAACTGTTCGCTTCACCTTACTGGTAACCTGAAATCCCTTATTTATTAATCCAAACACAGGGTATTTCAAAATCCTCTCTGGAGCACCTAGTGTTATGAAGTACGTCAACCGTAAATCCTTGAGATTTATCAATATTTTCAGCAGTGCTAAAGGAGAGCAGGTGGTTGCTCAGAGCCGTGCAAATTAGCATCGATTAAAGCCTGGAATAATCTTCAAGCACAGTGCACCTCTCTCTTCCCAGCACTCTCCGGAGTGCCATTATGGATTGTAATGGGCCTGATTCACTGGTAATCTGCCTGAAGCCCTGAGCGATGGCACAGTGAAAGGCTGCCAAGGGAGAGGGAATGATTACTGATACTAGCATTGTTAGTGGAGGAGACACAGGAGGCCGAGGGCAGCTAACACATTCAACGCCAAGGGCACAGGAAAAAAAATGTAGCACAAATCATTTGTCAAGACTCACACACAGCTTGCACAAGAGCTGTCGGCAGGAGGAAGCTGCCCTCAAGGTAGACGATACAGTCAGTATAGGGAGTTGAGACTAAAGTATGTCCTTGCTTTGTACCTCAGTCATCATTTTTAAATTTTTGTGCAAAAAAGGTTAAGGCTAGATTATGTTTTTAAATAATGTAAGCTAAGATAAAATAAAAAGCCTTTATTGTAATGGCAAAACAGGAAATAAACTACTGACAATAGAGGTGTTGCAACTTCTTCACAAGAAAATAGTTATTCAGGTATTTATTTATTTTATATTGCTCTTTCAAGTCCTCCTCTCTTGGGTTTTGAACAAAACAGCAATGATGAGCCAGAGACTGATCATGTTATTTCCTAAAGTGCTTCTTGTTGTTTTGCAGATAACATTGAGGTGGCCTATCTGAAGACTTTGACAAAAGAAAACATAATGCAGTTCTACAGAGTGAGTAGTACAGCTCCTTCATGTTATATAATGACTCGTCATTTGAGCACACGAAACAGAGTCGGTCGGCACGGGGACGCGGCTCTGACCTTCACTGATCCTCTAACTCAGTCTCACACCTGAAGTCAAGCCGTGATCTGTTTAGGGCATGACAAAACCTCCACTGATGTTTGGACTGGAACTACCAGCAGCTGATACTTTGTGCCAATATCTGTCTTGGAATATCAGCGTATCTTTGAATTTTTACATCTTGTCAGTGTAAGAAATCCTCTAAAACAACATTTGGACAAAGGGACAAATGTTGTGACCGTTGAAACACAGGAAGATGAAGATGATAGTGAAGAGATTGCGTCAGAATTAGCTCAGTTTACAGATTTCTTATAGACAGCCGGTGTAATAGTGATTTTTAAGACAGGGCCAAAAATCAGCCTAATACATTAGCAATCAAACAGACTGGCCCAACTCTATTTTTGTGTGTGTCAGTGGGCACACATGGTTTTGTGTATGTATTGTCTGGGTTCGGTCTGCCTTGCTAGTTTTCATCTCCTGCTGCTATTCATAGCTGTGGAGGTGACACTGACACAGGACGCTCACAGCATATCAGCCGCCATAATGACAGGTTGCATCACAGCCAGCTTGACTGTTTCAAGGGGGGATAAATGGCCAAGGAGACAGAGCTAGTGAAAGAATTGGCATTATCTTGGCCCAGCAGAGACCATTACAGGCCCCATGCAGAATAAGCCTAATGCATTTCTAATGTCATATCTGCAGCAATCGCAGAAGAAGCCTTTCTCTGTTTTTTTTTCCTGCTCCCTAGAATTCACTCTGAATGCAGATGAGAAAAATCTTCAGTATAATATAATCCTCCCTCCAGAGACTGTGACTGGGATGAAATGACCTCTGTATGGTTTCTACTGAGACAGAAAACCTGGAGAAATCACTGAATTTGAAAACTTTTTTTTTTCAGGCCCAGAAAAGTTGAGACAAAGGGAAAAACACATTTCCAAAACCTTTTGCGAATGTGTTCATAATTTTCTAACCACTTGTTTAATTACAAAATCCTGATGAGTGGCTTTAGATTGATAGATTGAATTGCCTTTGAAGGAACAATAGCCCACATTTACTAATAACTTCAAAATTTTAGATTTACTCAGCCAAAGCAACAACACAGCTTTTTGTCAAGCTTTTCAACAGAAACTTTTGACAAATGTTGGTCATGGAAAAGATCATTATCCTCAGCAATGACTATCCTGCCTCTTCTGTGCACTTTACCGACTGTCTGTGTCCCTGCAGGATCTTCTGGCTATTGACGCCCCTAAGAGACACAAGGTGTCGGTGCATGTCCTCTCTAGGGAAATGGATTCTTGTGAGTATCTGCTGTCAGATATTGGTTGTTAAGATTCATAAGAGGCTCACAGGTTCACAGCCACTCTGTGTCATATTTATCATTAAGTCTCCATCCTCTCCAGGTCCCGTTGTGGGAGAGTTCCCTGCCCAGAATGATGTCAACTTGGCCCCAGCCCCGTCCCTGCCACAGGTAATAAGGATGTTCTTTATTTAGGCCTGTCAGTTTGTTAAGCAGACTTCTTTCCTGTACCTGATTGCGTGTGGAGAAAAAATGGGAACTTCAGTACGCAGAAATTACACAAACCATGTCAGTAAACTGCATCCAACTGGTTTGTGACACTTCTTACCAAATAATACTAAAGAGATGAGAGAGACAGTTTGCATTTTGCAAGTTTAGATTGATCACTTCTGTGGCCAGAAGTGTACATACTTGACACCAGAATGTCACTTGGGCATTCAGTGAGTTTGCTGGGTCTCATTAAAGAGGATTGGGATTCTCTCCTCTCTTGCAGCCCCACTTTGTGATTTGGAGTGGGAAGATGGGCGCATTTTTAGACAAAATATCTCGGCTAGTGAAGCTTTTAAGTCAAACGTCCCCCAGACAGAAAGCATCCACTTCTGAAAAAAGCACTGAGCCTGCCTTAAGGCAAAGCCTAACGCTATCTGAGTTGAGAAAAAAAATCAATTTTTAAGAAGAGGCAGGATTTCATGCTGACAGTTTACCTTAACAACAAACAGCCAGAGTGAAGCTGGAGGAGGCAGCAGGAGGAAATTGTGCAGTAGTTGTTGCTCTGATATGAGCACATCAGCTGTGTCACAGGAGCGCCTGATTTTGAAGGCTGGAACATAAGCAATAATAGTGCAGCTAGTCACTATGGAAACAAAGTGCATGCAGTGTGACTAGGTTTTTTTCATCAGTGCCAAATGCAGTTTAGACACTGTTTTTCTTCAGTAAAAACTAGTGCTGGCCCTCCACTCCTGCTGGTGCATGTCAGGGGAGTCCAGTATTGGGAGTGTAGGGTGTACACATTCTGGCCTGACGGTGGCACTAGAGGAAAGGCCATGAGGTCACCAAAGTTAACAGGGTTCATCGTCTGGGTGGCATGAACACGCTTCCAAATTTCATGACAAAGCGGTCAAAAGATTTTGAGATATTACATTTGATGTTTTTGGCCTAAGAGTGGCACTATAAGGTAGTGGTAAGGATAGGTAATAAGGTAATCAAAATCAAGAGGAGTCTTCCTTTAGGGAGCATGAATACACTCACCAAATAACATGGAAAACTGACATTTTGGACGGAGGGCAGTAATACAGGAGATGTCCTGATGTCACAAGTTTTGAGTGTGTTCATCCTCTGGGAGGTATAAACACACTCAGCAAATTACTTGCCAGTACATCCATGACATTTCTATATGTTGTGTGGAAGTCAAAGATTTGGCCTGGGGGTGGCACTAGAGCATAGATATTCAAAGTCTGGCCTATGGAACAAAATTCACTTCATTTTTTATTTTAAATTTGTTTAGGGTAATTGTTTTGTAATTTCCATGTCATTTAACTTAAAATATATAATGGTTTGCTAATGCTATTGTGGCCAGTGCCTTATGTCATGGTTTGTTTAGCATGATAGCTACAGCAGGACAAATGAGTAGAAAATATACATTTTGAAAGGAAAAACGTCAGTAATGGCTTGTTTTATCCAGTGGCCCCTGGCACCTTTTTATTTTCCCAAACTGGCCCCAGGCCTGACCTCCCTGAGTATCCCCACACCAGAGCAAGTGTCATATGTGGTCAAGAGGAATCCTTCTTCAGGGAGAATGAATGTACTCATCAGATATGACATTTGGTTATATCACGTGTGTGAAGTTGACATTTTGGCCTGAGGCTAGAGCTATAGAAAGATCATGAGGTCACCAGAATTGACAGGGTTCATCCCTAGAGGAGCATGAATGTGCTCATCTGGTTTCAGGACAGTTCACCCAGCAGATTTTGGGATATGCTGTCGTGACCAACATGGCTGTCGTCTAACCCCACCTCCCACCTGCCAGCACAGCAAAAAGCAGAATAGTGTGGAGACCCCATAGGTGGCACCGCTGCACTCATGACTCTTCGGCTTGTGTTGTCTCTCCCCAGCCCACGTTGGTGCAGGACATGACCGAGTTCAAGAGGAGCCTGCCTCTCTTCCCCCTGGCCAAGCCTCACATCAACTTCATGGCTGCCAAACTGTGAGCGAGGCTGGCAGGACGACCCAGAGCAGCATGGGAGCGCCGGGGAGGGCAGCCGGGACCCTGCTTCGCCCCCCACGCCACCTAAACACCCCTCCCTCCCCAATGACCCTGTCAGGAACACACTCATCTGACTGAGCCTGCATGAGCGTGTGTGTGTGTGTTCGTGTGTAAATGTGTGCGCGCGTGGCAGGCTGGAGCCACTAGTGGAGATGCTTGGAAACAAAACGCGTGTGTTTGAATCACCAACTTAGCCGTGGTTGTCGACATAGCCGTGATAACAGTAGAGGTCACAACAGACTCACCTCATGTTTAAGTCTCTGAAAGGAGATGCAACACACACACACGCATTCACAATACTGTGTAGGCTGTTTTAGAGAAAGTAGTACTGACTGACTGAAGTCTTTCAAAAGAAAACAAAAAACAAAGGGCCACGTCCCTGCAAACCAGTGCAAGTATACTTCAGATGCTCCACAATAGAAGTGTTTTTATTAGAATTATCCAGAGACACGCTGCTTTGAGAGTGAATTGTTGGTAAATCATGGTGAAACAGAAGCTGTAGAGTTTTAAGGACAGTAGCTCCATGAAGGTCTTCTCTTTTTATTTTGACACATGCTGGACTGATTGATCTTTACCATGTAACTCTTCTTCTTCGAGGCACCGTGGCACTTCCGGGGGGAAAAAAAAGTGTTATCACAAAAGGCACACTCAGCCGAACGGAATATTTTATTCAAATTTGTGTACTTCTGAAGAATATCTGCCTTATAATTATCCTTTTAATCCTCACAGGTTTTGAAATGTTTTTGCTTGTAAACTGGTAAAATGTTGGGACCCTTTGAGGAGCTGTTTTAAATTGCTAATCGGCAAAGAAACCATGCCCATGAAAATTGTTCTATTTTTATTTATTTTATTTTTTTTCGAATGCATTTTACAGTCGTATATTATCCAGACATCATCTCAGGGGTACCTCCATATTTTTTTTAACTTTTGATTATATGAGCGATTGGTCAAGAATAAACATTTTTTTTATCCAGCGTCATTTACATTAATACTTTGTTCAGTCGCAAAGAGAGCAGTATAATCCTTAAAATTGTTCTTTTCTTTCATCACTTAGTGAGACTGTCATTCCTTCACTGTCTGCATTTGAGACTTACTGTAGCTTGTGCCTTTCTAGGGGGGCTTTAGTTGGTTTGTTTCTGGCTGTCTAGTTTGTCAGAACCGGCTAGTGAGCTCTCACCAAGATGGACTGTGCTGTCCAAAGAGTCTGCCAAGCAGCCGGCTGCACTGAGCTGCTCTGGGGCCAGACCTGCAGCCAAGTGCTGGTGACTCTCATCCCCTGAACACGCTGGACCCTGGAGAATCAAATGATCCATGTGGCTCTCAGCAGCGTAGATGTCTAAAAGGCAGCTCGCCTTTTCTCTCCAAGAATCATGTTACACATTTCAGTTGTCTTTCAAGGTTGAAGGAAAGCTTGAGACTTGCTGGATTTTATCCTGAATATATGCACTTATTCTCTCACTAAGCAATAAAGTTGACGACGCTGAGCTGGGAACAGTGTGACTCCAAATTCAAGTGTTGCTCTGCACTGTTGAGTAGCATGCCACAGCAGCTGTATCCACACACTGTGCTCGCAGGCTCCAGCTTCCCTCCAGCCTAAAAACCGTGGAGAGGTTTGTGCCGTTCTGAGCGGTTGGCGATGCATGGATAGTCATGTCAGTGCCATGTCAGCATGGCCTGCTCTCTCAGGTGCTAACCAGCCTTGCCAAGTCAAACTGCTGGCTGGAGCTGCCAACCACTCTGTCAAAACAGCCAAAATCAGAGTTATGTGATTTTTTTTTTTTCTCCCCCTCTTTCTTTATCCTCCCTCATAGTTCCTCTCTCAGGCCTAGATCATTGTTCATTCATCTAATGCTGCATAGTGCTGAAGGAATAATTGTCATAAACATATTGAAATAAGGATTACTGTTGTGTTAATGTAGTACCAAAAGCTTCTTCAATGTTTTCCAGCATTTTACTACGTCTAACAACCAGATCAAAACCATTGTAATGGATTTTAATTCAGTGTGATCCCACAAGGGGCCCATGCCTCTTCATCACTTGCTCCTGTGCTAAAAAGGCACGTTTCCCTTTGTGGTCAAAACCCAGACAACCAGCAGCATAGCTTTGATAGAAATTCACTCACAGGCAGTAGCTTGCCAGTGTCTGGGGGGAGGCAACCAACCTATTTGCTCACTTTACATGCCAAGTATTCAAGAGACTAGAAGCATTACATATCAGGCTTGGATGGGCCGCGTCCCGTTTACCTAGTGAAGTAGACAATATGAAGATGGGTTTACATTTAGATAATCACAGTAAACATTTTATTTCGGAGAATGTCTTCAGAACCATATAAGATTGTGATTGGCTGGCCGAGTTCACAGCCCAGTGATGCAAGAGTGCTGGTGTTTTTGAGTTGGTTCTTTTTATTGTCTCCTGTGTGTTTCTAATTAATAAATGACTCAATGGAAACTGTTTGGTCTCGTTCTGTGCAACAATGATGCAAACTCTTCCCCCCTCCCGCAATCTCGACACATCCACTTCAAGGTTTGGAAAAATACATTTATTCACATAATTGACCATGAAACTATAAATTCAGAAGCAATGTCTGTACAACACAATTTACACAACTTAAATAGCTTTTTTTTTTTTTGGCATAAGTGGGGTCTTGTCAGTGAATGCATGGGAGAAGCTGTGCAGCAGAGCCACGTTTTGCAGATCAGCACACCTGTAATGCAGGCACAGCTTATATGTGCAGGTTAAATAGTCAAGTGGTTAGCTATGGCATGCCTTTTCACAAGAAGTCACATACTGACTGTTGGTTTAGGATATTCTTACTGCAGTTTTGAAAGCAAAGACCAGCTAAAATTAGCTGTTTTTTGTTTTGTTTTGTTTTTTAGCTGAAACGCCTTAAAGGAAGCATGTTTCCTCTTATTTTATTAAAAGTGCTCCTTGGCCTTAATAGTCAGGGTGCAAAAAGCAGGTGGATCTGTAATTCATGGTTCAGTTCCCTGATAATTGCCACACAAACTGTTTTGTTTTGCCACCGAAAGCTTTCAGAATGGAAGTGAAAGAGGTATCACAGCATGCTCCAAACGCTTCAAAACTGTCCTATTTAGAAGAACAAATAAAGTGCTATGTTATTTTGCGCAAGAAAGTGTCACGTTTGCATGGTAATTATCACAGAACCAAAGCATGCATTATAGTTTGACCTGGACTATACTTTACACTCAGGCAATGGAGCCATCTGATGATGACATGGGGAGAAAAAAGGGAATTTTCTACTTAAAAAACAAACAAACAAACAAAAAAAAACTTTAAAAAGGTAAATAAACAGTCTCGGCTTCTCGAGCAGCTGGCAAACGTTCAGTGCTTTCAGTAAAAGTTCACATGTCCCAGTGAAAAGTGGCTCCTCGGGCACCGTGTGAGTCACCTGAAGCCTCGGAAACCCCGTACAGTCTGTAATGGAAACGTCCCGATCACCACCGAGTTTTGAAAGTACCTCAAACCCATACCGTCCAGCCATCTGTCAGCGCCTCCAATCAAGGAGACGACTGACTCATCATGTGTGTGTGTGGGGGGGGGTGACGGGGCAGTGAAGCTTTACGACACATCATGTGAGAACATTTTGACAAAATGAGAGAAGAAGCTATAGACAACATGAACACTGCCAAGGCGTGTTAAAAAAAAAAATAAAAAATAAAAAATTGGTAACCCCAAAGTAAATGCTGGGTCTGGCACACACTTCTACGGTTAGCTGTGATTAGTCTGTTAGAGTCACGTTTGCACTGCACTAGGTAGGATATCAGTGAGAAATCGACTAACATTCAGAGTATATATTGATATAAGTCACAGGTTATGGGAGACGAGGGAGGATTATTGGCCTCATTGGAACAGAGTTTCAAAGCAGGTAAAACCGACATTTCTCTTTGCTTCTCAGTCCACGCTTCATTTACTCTACATAACCATCCATAACTATTAAACACATTTTTATTATTCATCACTAATACATTCCATACACAAAAAACAATATTTCTCATTCAATATAAACCCCTAACATTGGCAAAGGGGATTTTTTTTTTTTCAAATCTGCAAAATAAACATTATAAAACAATCATTTATTATTATAAAACTTTCTAATTACACATGCCCCACTTTTTTTTTTTAATCATCTTAAAATACAGTTACAATAAGTACTGGTTATGTGATTGTTTAAATATCTCCGCCCTCGCTACCACAACACTCACATAGTACAAGTCACATTCCTGGGAAAGCAGTATCTGTGTGTGTGTGTGTGTGAGTATGCGCACTTGTACCTATGTGTACGTTCAAACAGTCTTATCCATCTTCACCGTAACGAAAGCGTCAAAGTTTAAAAACAACGTGTAGTGGCGATGGTGGGGATCCTAGCGTGAATGTCAGCAGCGGTGCGATGAATCACTCCACCAGGTGGAAACAGGAAGG
>OMLB01034588.1:0-12298 GCA_900302555.1 Myripristis jacobus | reverse complement strand
GGCTGCTAACGATAAAAAAAAAAAAAATCTGTGTCAACTAAATACATTAGACCAAGTAAATTCCCCTTAATCTAATAAATTCAATGCCACATTCACTTACACAAGACCATTTTTTTTTACTTTTTTTTTTTTTTTTTTACCGTACCATTTTCAGCAATAGGAGACACAGAAAATGAATAAAACGCCAACAGATCCCATTTGGGGCTTTCAAGAGCACTTCAAACCCTCTTAGATACACTTCCCTTTAGGTTGTGTTTTTACGGTCATGCTGTAACTGTTGCAAAGTTCATTTCAGTTTTACTGCGGTGAAAACAGTTCGGAATATAGCTTGATTGAACAGTTTCAGAGTGCTGTGCCTTTGTTGGAGGGTGAAGTTTACCATGTTGTTTTTCACATTTAAACAGGCCAAAAACACATGAAATGACACAACTGTTGCAGAGTACTCGGCTGCAGTGAAACAGTTACAACACAGCCAGCGTCAGGTCAAAGATGAATCTTGACATACTGTACTAAGATGAGCCCAGATAGCCTTTTACCTACACACACTCAAACCAATCAACACAGTGGCCATCTATCTGGACTTGCTCGATATGACAGGTTGAACTCCAAGATAGTTGGGAGTGATGAAGACGTGCTAAATTCAAGCCCAGACAGTCTGGTACCTAGCAGGGTTTGTGGTTCTGCTCATTTAGCTGATCTGGTATGAAGCTGGAAGTGAAATCAGATAGTGAACTATGATGACACATGCTCTGGTGCAGAGGGGCGGCAGAAAGGCAGAAGTGAGAAATTTTCATGAAGGGTCCAGACTCTAGACAGATTTCATGAGTGTTTTGCAGTCATTTAGATTTGCCTCCTATGTCTCCATTTCAGCTCCAGTTTTGGTTCCAGTGAAGGTTTAAGCATAAAACCATAATTGAATAGTTTTAATGACAAAAGCACTAAATTACAAAAATTGCCCTAGTCCTATTGGTGTTTTGGTGGGAAAATCAAAATGATACTGTAGCGCAAATGTCATTTTTGTACAAATTCAACCGTTTTAATTCAGTACAGGTGAAAAGTAACATGTGAAGCAACCCCTTGCCATAGTGTGAAACCTCAATTTCTTTTTCCACTCCTGAGTAGAGTGTGTCACTGGTACTGTGGATCAACCAAACAGAGCCATCTCTATCTCCCAGTCACCCACCAGTTTACTGGTCCTCTCTCCCAATTGAAATAAAAAAAAAAAAAAAAAAAAGCTTACTGCTCCCTTGCTTTCCCTGCAGCCCAAGAGGAATGGTTAGTGTCGTACAGTGGGTGGGCCCAGGGAAAGCACTTGACCAATGAAATGCTGTCTATTGCTCCCATTAACGAGTAACTTTCAGCTTGACTATACAGAAAGTTGTATACACCAGCTCTGAAGTCGATTCATTTTTAGTTCAAATTATTTTGTTATCGTACAAAAGAATTCTAAAAGTAATTAAAACGCTTTAATCCTGACACCAATGATGGAGCAGTCGCTGACAAATAAATAATCAATTAATTGTATTTGTAAATTAATATCTTCATTGGCTTGATCAAGGATTCTTTTTTCAAATGGGTAAAAATTTCTTTTAGAGTTAAAATGTGAACTGAAAATGAATTCTTTCCAGCTGCTAGTAAACACACAAGGAATGTGGATGAATAAGAACTATTTTAAAAAAACAAATTCTCAAAAACCTGGTTGATTGGTTTTCCAGCAGTCCTTAAACAACAGCTCCCTTATTTCTGTAATTACAGTGTAAATACATAATAACAAAATGTTTTAACATTTGAATTTGACACAACTGGTTCTCCCTGTGATTCACGTGACCAGGACTGTTTTCTTACTAGTCAGGTTGTTGGATTTGGTCACATCTTAAAAAAGGAGGTCAATCCAAATGCCCAAAACCACTGTGAGTGTCCTTGTTTCTTTCTTGCTTATTGTTTCTGCAAAACAATAATTTGTCAATATTGCATTAGATTTTGACACAGTCTACTTACACCATATTAAGTAAGGAAGGGAGCTGGAATTCTAAGGACTGCTGTTTTTTTTTTTTTTTTTGTTAGGGATGCACAGATATCACTTTTCACCACTGATACAGATTCCAAATACTAGACTTCAAGCACTGTTCAATATCAAATACCAATGTTATGTCACGTTCTGTCTACTAGACAATACGGAACAGAACAACATTAGTCTGATGTCAAACATCAAGATCATTTGCTGGTACTGGATTTTAGTATAAGTGAAAAAACAAAATCAATACAATAAAACTGGGTAGCAGTACACCCTATCCCATCTCATACCAGGAATGTATCAGTGCATCCCTACAAGTTTAATCATAGCAATAAAGGACAGATACACTATCTTCTATTTTTTTTCTTTTTTTTTTGCAAAACAAACAACGAAAGAAAAAGCACTAGTAAAAAAATGAAAACACGCTACAAATGTTAAGCTAACAAAGTGGTTCTTTTTTCCTTCAGAAAGAGTGAGGACATTTTTTTCTTTTTCTTCATTTTGGAGTGAGGGGTTTAGATGCACCACTGATGCATGAAGAGGACTGACTGGGAAGAGACGGCCTCTCTCCCTCCTCTCGTTGACTTATACTCTTCCATCCTTTCCTCCTCTCTTCTGATGCTCCTGTCTTCCCTCCTCTTCTCCTCCTCAGTCAGTCAGGTATGGTTGTCGTAGGGTGATGAAGGTCGTTCAGCGTCAACAAAGAAAGCCATCACGATGGGCCCTTCAGCTCTGGACACGAGGAAAGACATGAGGGCAGTGAGACGGGCTGTGTGGGGATTTCTCTTTTTTACCACCCACTGTATTTGGGTAGTCAAATGGTTTTTACACACTTGTCCATTTTGCATTATGGCATAATTTCCAGTCTATCTCCTGGCACCCCATTAAAATGGGGCTGGATGGGTATTCATTTGGGGAGCTCAAACCATCAAAAATTTACATGTTGTGAGTTTCATTGGGAACTATTTTCTGTTCCTATCCGCTTCATATCTGCTTTCCTATGCTTTCTTATACTTTTTTCCTCAGAATTTCCCTCTTAGTACCTGTGTGATAATGGCTGGCAGTTTTCCTGTTTTTATGTGTGGAAGCACTTGTTCCGTCTCAGTACTTTAACTCAGTGAGCTAAATCTCTCTATTATCCTGCCAATGTCACTGATGAAGACCTCAACTTGTACTTTAGCACTATAAATAATAATACTATCGATAGTGTGACTATTATCATTATTATCGTTATTTTTATTACCTGAGTTCAGTCAATCCTCCTCCTCAGCCAGCTCAGTTTCTTTATGAACCACCACTCTGGTAACAGACATGTCAGGGTGTTGCTCTTTGGCCTCCTTAATGGCCTGGGCCAATGCCTGCAGTACCAATGGGCAACCACACAGTGGCAGCACCATGTAGAGCAGGTGGTGGAGGGGCAGGGAGAAGGAAGGGAAGTGAAACAAAAAATAAAATAAGAAGCACAAAGAAACGACCAGAATGCTGGATTTACTAACAGCACGCCTTTTCCACTTGTGCTGCTTTACATCTCCGACTGAAAAACTGAATGTTATGTGGCCTATATGGAAATCTGAGGCATCAAGTGGAAAAAAGGCATCACATTTCCAGCTCTATGTGATCCAAATCAGTTTTTTTTCATAACTGATTTAACACAAAGAAGCCATCAAACTGTAAAAAGGTAAACTGACTGTTTACCTTTTCCCTGGTGTAAATCCAGCCAGACAGAACAGACACGCAAATCAAATAAACCGATGGCTGCTGTCACACAAAGATCCAGACCATGGCAAAATATATTTTACTTTTTCATATATTTGAGCCATTTGAGGGGCACCATATCTCTTGACGTTACAATCCTCGCGCTTTCACTTGTCACAGCCGCCATCTGTGATGAGTTTACACTAACCATGTTGCATCCCTGTCTACAAGTATTTAGTTTAATCTAAAATGGGATGCCAACTGACACAAATGAAAGGCGTCGATTACACGGCTTCACTTGAAAATTAAATAATATATCAGGCACCCATCACAGTCTTTCAAATATCTCAAATGTTATTTTACCAAATTCACATAGAGAGATTCACATAGATTTTTAAATGAATAAAATTTTCAACCATCTGTGGCTCAGGTATAATTTTGTAAGTGCTGGTTTAGCATGTAGAATTCATCAGATCTGGGACACCATAAGTTCAAAATTTGATTTTCCGTTCCTGTGGAAATCCAGACATTCCAAGACAAAGACAGCAAATCAAACTAAACAATGGCAGAGGAACTACGGAAAACAGACAAGAATAGCATGGTTATTAAAAACAAACAAACAAAAAAGGACGGATGACATTGACATGGCTAAAAATATAGAAGGATGGATGAACTGAGGGAGAGATGGACGGAGCAGATGGCAGCCAAGGGGTGGGATCTACTCTGGGATTGATAGATCAAAGATGTCTCTACTGAGGGATGAATAAACTGACTGTACGAGCACACTGTGAGCAACACGATCAACAAGTCTCCTGAAACCCCATCACTTTCCTGCAGTGCTGGGCGATGCTTTACTCATGTTCCATGAGTAAAGCATCTGCTGGGCAATTGCAAAGCGGGTAATAAAGTGATTATAGTCACTCAGTGCTTCCAAGATCTCAATAACTTTTATATTTAAGATTATGGAACAGAATCTTAACAAAACAAGATGAATTTCGCCGGCATCCTTGGGTTGCTGGAAAACCAAAGAGACATTTCTCTGCTGGATTTGTTTCAGGTTATTTTCAGCTCATGCTACCTAATTAGTGCTTGCCAGTTATGTTAAGTTGCTGGAACAACATAATGTTGTGAGAGGGGAAAAAAATACATAATTTACTTTTTGAAAACTCTAGATTACTGTGCTGCAGACAACTGGTCAGAATGGAGTGATCAATCAACTGAGCTGCTCAGAGTGTGAACGCCCGGTGAGGGTGTGGGATCTGCTATGTGACTGGCAGCTGACCTGGTCATGGTCAATGTCAGCGTCTCCGGTAATGACGATGCGTTTCTCAATCCTTGTCTCTGATAGGCCGCCCTTTAACGTCTGGAATAAAAAAAACAACAAAAGCCCTTTAATGCCTGGCATAAAATAACTGGTTTGTTCAAGATGCAGAGAGCCTGTATGGGTGCCGAACTGATAAGTGTTATCATTCTGTCTTTTTTTAAAGAATCATTAGTCCTCAATTGTTAGTTTTAAAAAAGGCTCACACCAGGAACACCTTAGCATGTCAACAAATATTATGAGTCTGACAAATATTTATGTAACTGAAAAAAAGTGCGTCGCTGTGCAATGTGTGTGACATTAGCACACATTAGAGATATGCAAGAGGTGAGTGTGTATTTGTATGTGTGTATACATACCTTGGTAATGTGTGTGGTTGTAGTTGTACACAGAGATTCAGAGGTGATTGTCTGAGCAGTCATTAAAACGCCAGGCTCACCGTCCGCACTACCATCCAGCTAAAAACAAAGCGAGACAGAAAGAGAGAGCACATTGCACATTATCACTGGCGCATCCTTGTTAGAAATTTAATATTGAAAATAATCACACAGTATCTTGTCCTGAATTCCCATCCACTTTAGTTTGTTTGCATTGTTATGTTCTATACTAGCTCTGTTACTGTGAGAAGGGCAAGAAATCAACTTTCATTGCTGTAAGCAGAGAAGTTAAAAAAAAAACAAAAAACATTAACATTAATAAAGCTTACAATAATGGTGGAGTAAAAATCCCTTGTATATGATGGAAAAGGCATGGAAAACTTTCATTTCATCATTTCCATCAAAACTACAAACTTATCAGGTTGTATGATTTGGCAATGAAGCTACCCTTTCAAACATGTACCTGTGCAGCTTCGTATGTGATGGTCTTGGTTTCCGTATGTACGATGGGCACTTCTTTTGTTGCTATCTCAGTTTTCTGGGCTGCAAACGTGTCTGATATGGTTACCATCTCCGTTTTTACCACTGGTGGCTGAGGGGTGGGGAGAGAGAGGAATGAGGTGGAAGAGAACAGGGTTAAGATATCACAAACACAACCTGGGCAGACGGCGAAACACAAATACCCACAAAATCTGAGATCTGTTTGGGATTCAAATTCATTTTCAAGTCAATCAATGCAAGAAGTAGGTTTATGTTTTAATTTAACAATCAGAAAGTTTTTAGAAGTCACTTAGTGTTTCATTTTTGCAAATTAATTGCAATTTCAATTTACATTTTGAATTGATTGCATTGAAAAGAAGCTGACCCAGCTGAGCCATACACCCGGGCATACACACAGCAGTCGTGACAGTCCATGCATGCAAACGAACACATATTAACAAGCTCCTGAACGCATGCAAGTCAACATCACATGCAGCCACACGTCATGATATAACAGTGCAATGCCTGTTCAACTACATGAGCAACCCAACATGCAAGAAAAATGCAACCACATTACAATGGCTACACAAAACACAATGTAATGCAAAACAAGAGCAACAACTACACCAGCAGCGCACACCACTACAGAGACATCTTTGGTGCTGTCACGCAAAAGTACAAACAGTACAGACATGCATAAACCATGGCCCAATAAAACAAGCAATACTTAAATGACTGCCAAACAAAATGTCAATTGACATGCAAATAATGTGCAAGAGATAACATTCAAATGAGCAGGTGGCAAATCAGGAAGTGGCTGGTTGGCAATGATGATTTCTACAATACTGTTACTATGGTGACTGTGACGAGCCAATTAAAAACTAACAGAATGGAAAGCATCACTGCCAAACACCAGGATGGCACACAAACACACACCGACACCAATGGTGAAAAGTGGCATGCAGAGCAAAAAGCAAATATACATCTAAAAGCATCATGCTTATGCCCCATTTAAACTTCCAAACACAGATGTTAAGGACTAAAATCCATGCAGCAAGAGAGGGAGAAGATGTGTGTATGGTAATACATGGGAGGTAGAACCAAAATGGAGGCAGTAACAGCAACACATCAAACTATGAGGGGTGGAAGTGGATTAGGTATGTTGATAATGGTGAAATTAAAATATACACATATGATGAAAAACAAACTCATCATCAATGGTATGATATATGTAAGGTATGGCAATTTGACACCAACACCAACACACCAAGTCACCAACACAAAGGTGTATCAGAAACTGCATTGTGAAACGATTCTTCTCTCTTTGCCCTTTTAAAAACGCCATAGAGGGTTTTACAGGTATGGGTAAAGCTTTGGGGACTAGCTGTTCAGGCGTAGGGATAAAGGGCTCTGACACTGTTTGGTATCAGTGCTGTCGTGTGAAAACCTTAGGGGCACTTTCCGCCTTGTTAATTTCCTACCTCTAATTAAAAGCTTACAAAACAGCAATGTGTGAGTTCATTCCATAATGACAGTACACTCTAAAATTTGAAAACGACGTGGGTGTCTTGGAGTTTGCCACAATTCTCAACTTAGTCTGTCTTTATGGATATGGACAACTCCTCCCTAAAGCTAAAAATCAAAGCTTTGGCAAACCAGCCATTCGAGGTACATAAAAAACTGTTTTCGGGGGATTTTTAAGCATTTTAGAGTTTTCACACAACAGATATGAGTGTCAGGGACTAATACACGGTAGACTGATATGAAATGACCACGCGGGGCTAGATATTCACACAAGCAGGAAGGAAACCCATACTCTGGTAAGCAGGAAGGAAAAAGTGGGTGTGTCTACAGTTGGTAGGAGGGATCAAAGCCCAGCGAAGCTCCGTGATTGGCCCAGAAGAAAAAAATTACCTCAGAGCAACAAATAACCTGTGGGCGTGGTTCTGCCTCAGCCAACGAGGTTTCTCCATTCATTTTTGGCTCCTTCTCTTCCTCTGCCAAAGCAACCAACCCAGCTGTTCCCTCCTCAGAGAGGGTGTGGCCATTGGGGGTTTCGTCAGGTGTCACCATTGGATCTTCTGTGCTTTCCTCTGTCTCTCTCTCTTCTGCTCTCTCCTCCTCCTCTGTGCTCTCCTTTTTCCCTCTCTCCTCCTCTCTCCTGGACTCCTCTGCTTCTCCAGCAGCTGCCTCTGCAGACTGGCTGGCTACAGTGGGAAGGGAAGCAGCGTCTGGGATTGAGTAGGAGTTCTCCACCTTCATATCCTCTTCTCTCTTCTCTTCTTCTATCTCCTCCTCCTTCTCTTCTGGAATTTGTGTGTGAGAAATGGATGCAGGGACATTTGGATGATACTCTGCTTCTTCCTCACTTTCACTTTCTGAGGAAATGCTCTCTTGCTTGCCTGCCTTTGCTTCCTCCAGTGCCACTGCCTCCTCTGCAGCCTTCACCTCCTGCTCCCTCACCTCCTTCTGAGCAGGTGGGGCGACAGGGGGGGCCATGGTAACTGTGACATGTCCGGGTTTGGTTGCCTTGGAAACCTCTTGGATGACAACGGTTTCTTCGATTTCAACTTCAGTCGTCTATACACGCACATACACACGCACACACATATGTGCAAGCGCACACACACAAAGATGTACACACACATACACAACACACGTGTGGAGAAAAAAACAAAAACAAAAGTGTAACATGACCACAGAACATAAAGTAAATAAAATGAAACAAGTTTGACTGAAGAGAAATTAACACGAGACCAAAATCCAGAATGAAGGCATGGAAAAGTCAGTTTAAATGACTGGATGTTCATCTGTGGACAAAGAAGGAAAATGAAGTGAGAAAGCAGAGGGAGGAACAATCAGCGAGACAGAGCAAATGAAGAAAGTCTGAGAGAGGTCTTTGCAAGCATGGATGGCTGGAATGAAAAAAAGAAAAAATGAAGGCTTTCAAGTTGGCAGATGACAATGAATGGAGGGATGAGAAAGCATGGATGAAATGAGGAATGAATGAATAGATGGAGTTATAGGGAATATAGGACCACCTTTCCAGGTTCTTTGGTATCAGAGTTCGTATTATCGGCAGCAGCTGCTTCTGTTTGGGCCACATTCACCTGCATGACAAAGAAGTTACCATGACAACTGTCAATCACACACCATAAGCAACATTATAGCGGTCAGAACCTACTCTCACCATAGCAATACTTTCTGTGATGCCTGTTACCATACCATGTGGAAGGGTGTGGTATTTAGTTGGGTGAAGGGTAAGGAGAGTCTCTGTGGAATGTGCTACATGTTGTTCTCTCTTTTTCTCTGTCTGTCTGTCTCTCTCATGCATAATCAAGTTCATTTCCATATAGTTGTTAACATGGATACAAGCAAGTTCACTGCAGCAGGCAATATGAGAGACAAGATAAAAGAGAAGCGAGGAGAACAGATGATAAAAGATGAATGGCAGATGAATTGCAAAGAGAATGTTCACATCACCAGCCTATCTTAAGGACACAGAATTTAATGCACACATCTCATAAGATGCAATTCAAATTATCATAGTGGATTTAGTTAACGGCAAAATACAAACCTTCAAGTCTTGTATTCCATTTTAAAATCATATATACACACAATACCAGTGGCAAAAGGTACAACTCTGTGCCTTGTCTCCTTACAGCGCATAAATATTCCCAAAAACTTGTGGTCTAAAAATCTGTGGTACAAAATCTTGAAACAAAGGGTCTGTCTCCTTTTAAGATTTCATCAATTTCTGTTTTCAGAAAAAAATAGGATTTTAAGTGTGAAGACATGAACAAATAAATTAGGTGATACTTTTTAAAGCATGCTGCTAACATCTTCCTCATTATTTTGAGCAGACCTGTTTTTTACAGTGTTCACTTGTCCTGAAGGTGGTGATGAGGGGCAGATTAATGAATGAGGCAGACTGTCACATTTGCATAAAATCCACACATTACACTCAGCGGCAAACAAACCAAGTAGATAACATTCATGGCATTCACAGTTGTTAGTTGCTTCAGACTGGCTTTACTATGGCCATTTGGCATTCATAATGCATTCAAGATAAGAAATGGATTTAAAGGAAATACTACCATTCATCCAGCATTCACAGCATTCACAGACAGCAGGCATTACTATGGGCAGCTACAATCTCTAGTGCAGTGTGTAAAAATGCACCTTGAAGCATTATAAATAGTGGAAGCATTACATGAAGTCAGTTTACTTTCAGTGTCGCCACATTTTATGCAGTAGATTTTCTTCAAAATGTAACAAAGCAAAACAACCTTCTTTTCTCTTTGCACAGCAATCTTTCTATGTCCATTTAGTAAAATAAAGGCAATCTACTGACAAATAAATCAGGAGATGCAAGTCTTTAACTTTGCATGTATTGGAATGAAAGTAAACTGTCTCATAAATGCTTCTGCAAACAGCAGTAGCACCTCAGTGGCAGAGAGCTCGGCTGTAGAGGAAATAACAGCCACTAGTGGTTCAGTGGTACTGCAGACGGTAGTAGTAGAAGTAGTAGTAGTAGTAGTAGCAGATGAACATGTGGACATAACAGCGTCTAGTGGTGGTTCAGAGGTACTGGAGGCAGCCGCATCAGCTGAACAAATGCCAAAGCCTGAGTTTCTACTGAAAAGAATGGAAGCGATCTCCTCCTCAAGGCTCTACACACGCGCACGCACGCACGCACACATGCATGCACGCATGTCCACACACAGTTACAGCGCAGAAAAACAGAAAAATAGAGACAGAGGCAGAGGAAGTCACTAAGCAGATAAACACATCATTAAAGAACTACAACAAAAAACTAAGCTGATATATTTCAATCATCACTCATCACACAGGTGGGTGAAGGGTCAAAGAGAGAGAGTGGCTTAGATGTATAATTTCCAATGCTGTCAACTTTGAACACTGACCTGCTGTCATTTACTGTGTTTGTTATTCATATTTGACCAATCAGACTTGCATTTTGTGAACCAATCACTGCACTGCATCCACATTTTATACTGCTGTCATGTCCTGCCTCCACCCACCTCCTGTGTTGATATCAACGTGGTATCAAATATGCCCCCCTTCACAGTCCTCTCGCCACCACCACCACCACCACCAATGTCTACACCAAGTAACTAGAGCTTTATCTGTGCTTTCCCCTCATTTAAAAATAACCATTATTATTATTATCATTATTATCGTTGTTGTCGTTGACGTTGTTGTCGTTATGTTTTTTAAGCTTATTTTTATAGTAAAAACATTATTTTCATAGAGTCTTTCCTGATTGAAATATCTCT
The DNA here is from genome assembly GCA_900302555.1 of Myripristis jacobus. Lineage (NCBI taxonomy): Eukaryota > Metazoa > Chordata > Actinopteri > Holocentriformes > Holocentridae > Myripristis > Myripristis jacobus. The sequence continues at coordinate 1,114 of OMLB01034588.1, read as the reverse complement.
TAAACCAAACATATCTGCACACAACTGTGCAGTTTTGGTTTATATGTGATGATATTTTTTCAGAAAGTGCCCATTTGACACTACACGTGACATCACACATTCTAATGCACAAATACAACAGTCATGGAGTGTAGAACAGACAATGGCCATGCTGTGCCTGTGTATTAATGTGCTAACAGTCTAGTCAAACTGTTAATGAGAGACTATCCCCCGCTGTGTGATAAAAAAAGGACAATGAGAAGAACAAGGAAACCGGAATAAAACAACACATATCTGCACAGAAGACAGCAGAGCAGAAAACAGAGTGCGGCAGAAATGAACAGTGCATAACAGAATAAAAGCCACAAAAGAACTGAAAGGTGATGTGTGTCCAGCTGAAAGGAGGAGTGAACAGTTAGTGCGGCAGGGAAAGTCGGCTCAGCGTGTTGAGAAACACACTGAGCCGACTTGAAACAGAAGACACTGAAACAGAAGTACCATCTAAAGTGCTGTAAGATTCAAATTTTCCATCAAGAAAAAATGTTTTCCTATTCAGGATGCAGAGCAAAGACCTGATCTTGACACACTGAAAAAAACATTGTGATGAGCAGTGAAAATTCATAGTGATTAAAATGTGAAACATAGCATAACATAAAAGTGCGACCAATAAAATTCAACATTAAGTCATGAAAACTCAGCTCTGGTAAAAGCATCAAATAGATGAGAGGACAGATGAGGAGAAGAGAGGAGAAGTAAGCACACTCCTTGCTGTACAGACCATCTTTCTGACATTAAAAAGCAGCAGCTTTAGAGCACTGTGATGTTCTGCATGAGAGCATTTCACCTGAACAAAGTGAATCCAAGGCTGCTAACACTTGTGGGTTGTGTATGAGTACAGTTATTTAGTGAAATGCCCTCTTGAATTCATGTTTATGCTTTTTTCTCTAGGCGGCAAGACGGACGAAACACCCAGACTGACGTACCACTTGTTGCTGTTGCTGCTGAATACGTAGCGTTGTAGCGGGAGAGGAGGTGAGACGCTTCTCCCACTGGTTGGGCTGAGGAGGAGAGGGAGGTGGCGCCTCCATAAAGGAGCGTTTTAGCTGGCTAATGCTAGCCTGGTGTTTCAGGACCT
>OMLB01034587.1:0-13106 GCA_900302555.1 Myripristis jacobus | reverse complement strand
AAAAAATGTTGTATGTTTAGAATATCGTGAAAATGATCATTCACATATATTTCTTGTATTGTAATAAAGTTGAACAAATTAAATTAGAATTAAATTAAGGTATTGCTCATTTTGCTTAAGACCCCCTGGAAACCTATCGGTGACCCCTGAGGGTCCCTGGACCTCACTTTGAAAACCAATGGTAGAGGCAAATAAGGAAATAGGAAATAAAAAAAAAGTGTTGATCCTGCAGGTATCTTCACGTCCCCTTGACAACCAAGCGGATGACATGGAGTGATTTAGAGGGGCCATGCTTTCACCATCCACTTAGTAGAGTTGCTTCTGTTAATTGAACACGTTTGACGCTTAACTGGGATTGGTTTAGCTTGGCTCGCGCTCGATGACAGCTCTGCCACGTGCGAGATGGACGCGCGTCTGTAGCAACGGTAACTAGGGAAACTGGACTTATATCCGGGTTTGGTCGCCATATTGTGAAGTACGGTACCTCCACACTTACAGAAATAGTTATTACATTCGATAGTTTCAAAATGCGCCGAAGACCTGTAGGCCAAGAACCGAGCGAAGAACCTGTCGAGGCGGATAAAAAGGTATGTGTGCTAACGTTAACACTGGCCACAGCGCTAGCATACAGCCAATCTAACTTGGCTAACGTTAGCTTAGCTTGCTAACAGTTAGATAGTAAGGCTTACTGCTCAGGCTGTCTGTGTTCCCGACAAGAACTGTCAAATTCACACATGGCTGGATGGCATGAATAGGATAAAAGACATCATTTTGATACAAGTCGTATTTTGCATGGAGAGAAAGTCACGTCAAACACCATTCAAAAATCTGACACGTTTTGTTGCCTTGCTCATTTACAATTTGCACACTTTGTAGAACATAACTTTGGGTGTTTTTTTTGTTTGTTTTTTAATCATTAGGAGTTAGCCAACACAGTAAGCAGCACCATTGTCAATAAAGTATAAATTTTTGGAGTTGCTTCCGCAAAAAATGCTTCCACCAAAATGCATCGTGGTGGGCTATAGTGAGTAGCTACGGCACTTTTCAGAGATTGAGATTTTATTGAAATAGAGTGCTGCTTTTAGTGCCGAATCTACGCTGAAATAACTAGAAGTCACTGTTGATGAATGTTTGCCGATAAACAGGACATTATTAATTTACCTGATTTTTTTGTTAACCGTCGTATCATAGGTGCAACTGAGGTGATGAATCGCCATTGTCTGAATGACATATATATTAATGCTTGCACTGTAGTTTTATTTGCCAAGTGTGGCTGTTTATTTCCATTGTGAATTAAATAAGTCATGGACAATTATGGTTTGAATCTTGATTTAGTATTTCTCTTTTTTTCCTACATAAACTAAGGTTGTGGATCAAGGACAGCACACTCAACCCAAGTCCAAACGCAGACACACCTATAAATCTGTGCTAATCATCACTGGGAAGTGTTTGCTTTTCGTGTTGTTCGTCCCTCCGTTCATCAACTATGCAGCCCTGCAGAGAGAAGAACTGCCGCTCAGGCCCAAAGGTACTCATACCGTATTCTATGGTAACCCTCACAGAGCCACTGTTAGTTCTTTCAGTTTATTTTATCCTGCAATGATTAAATAAAGTAGTTTTTCATATCAAAATGCCAATCAATAATTGTGAAAGCCAAATCTGATCCATTTTTTGTGAAGGCTATTTTTTTTTTTCTCCAGATGGCCAGATTGTTGATGTTGGTTCGGGTCAAAAGATGCACCTTCTGTGTAAAGGACAAGGAAAACCAGTTGGTAATAAAATACTAAGTATACAGTTTGAGTAAAATTGGTTCTTATCATTGACAACATATCATTTGTAGCCTAAGCTCTTCTTTATGGTGTTCATTTTCTGGCAAATGATTTTGTATTGCAGTGGCTTGCAGCATTAAGGATCATATGTTTCAGCCTAACTTGTCTGTTTTTCTTAAGTCATATTGGATGCCCCAACTGGAATGTCTTCAGACATTTGGTTTCAAGTCCAAGAGAGCATTGCTCCACTGACAAAGGTGAGAAACTGAAAGTTGCTGTGTGCTGTAATGAATACTTATAGGATATCCTTTAAGTCTGCTGTGTACCTACAATATATACAGTATATATAAAGATGTGAGCTAAGAGAAGAGTGAGAGACATTTATGTGAATATTATGGATGTTTTCTGTGTTACTAAAACAAGCGGGCTAAACAACAATATGTATTTTCATTTCCATTGTGATGAAGTTTCTCTGCAGCTGCATGGCTCTGGTAGCAGCTACTGCTAATGTGATCATGTTGTTTGTTGTCTGGGGCATGTAGGGACAGTCTTTACAGCAGCCCTGCCGCATCCTCTCGTTTCAACAAGAACCCAGCATAGCAGAATGCCGGGCCTGACAGCCTGCCCCTTGTTGTTTGTCTGATGTGTGACCTGAATGAGGTCACATGCTTGTTGTGGAAGGGCCTAGATACATCTGAACAGCTTACCAACAGCAAACTTACAGTGCATTGTTTACACCTGCATCCTCATCTATTTAACTATTTTTTTTTAAATTCAGTATAAGGTGTTGCTAGCTAGTCCTAGTCTATTTTGACTGGTAAAATAAACCTTGATAAAATGGTTGAGTTCATCAGCTGTTAACCCTGTGCCCTGGCGCTTGATAAATTGTAACCATTTAAATTAAAAAATGTCATCATTTTGAAACAAATGCTAAGTGGAATCACTACATTGGCAAACTGATGTTATTCACTACCATTTGATGAGCCTAGTGGAGGCTAACAGGTGCAGTTGAAGGCTGTCAGTCACATAGGAATGGGATCTATAAAAACTGAGGTGGTGTTCCCTTTGGTTTGCTCTGCGCCCCAGCAAAAATACTCATTTGACTCAACAGATAGGCCTCTCTCTGCTTAGCAGGACTTCAGATTCTCACAGTTTTACAATGTTTTCTACACCCAGTGATGACAGTGAAAACTGTTTTAATGAGAGATCACATATTTCAGTTTTTTTCCCCTTACATTGCCTATCCAGGATGGGCAGTGGTGTTTCTAGTGGTTACCTGGGGAATTTTTAGCATGTTAAATGGTATGTAGATTGTGTTATTTTAAAAATAGGTGAAACTAGCTAAACCTGTGGTCTCTCTGTCATGTTCCCAAGGTATGCACCTATGACAGAATGGGACTTGGCTTCAGCGAGCGGCTGAAGCCGGATGAAACCACCGGAGCTGAAAAAGTTTGGGGGATGTCAACGACTGGACGGTGAGCATTTTACTTAGTACCCTGTTAATTTTGAATGCCAGTGACAGTCAGCATGTAGAGTTGCACTTTCCTCAAGTCATGCTTGTAACTGTACACAAAGTCTGCATTGTGAGCATCATGTCACTGTTGTTTTTATTATGCCATAATGCATTTCTGAATCATTGCACATACTGTTTCCAGCAAGTGATGGCAGCTGTTTCTCCTGCCTGTTAGGGGCTGTACAGTATGGACAAAATCTTCTATAATGATATGAGTAATTTCATATATTGATAATATTCATCATGGTATTTTTTCTGTAAATTTGATTAAAAAAAAATTGCCTATACAAAATAACCACATGTCATGACTACTTTTTAATAAATCTGTGAGCTAAATACAAATGAAAGGCATTTACTCCTCTCTCCTTTTATTTGGAAGTGACATTGAACAGAACTGCATCTTTTGGCTTTTCTTGTGCTGTTTTTCTCTGTAAGTGGTAGAGGAGCTTTGCGGTGTTGACGTGGACACATGTCTCTGGCATACTTCGAAAAGTACTGTTTTCTGGTTGGTGTCAGATTTCCTCCATTCAAACCACGTCCAAACAACAGACGTACCCCCCTTTCTAGGTGCAAGTTCCTCATCTTATCTTGGTCGGGCCGAATCCTGTTCTGTATCGAAGTACTGTGGGGGGTTTGGTTCTGTGTCACACTTCTCCATGTTTGACGTAAAATACTGCCATGAAGCGGCTTTTGTGACGACAGTGATAGTGATAGAAAATCTCTATCGATAGATGTCTTTCTCCTGTCCCATGATGCATATGTCGTCCTATCCCACATGCCTGTTGTTTCTGAGTTTGATTAAAATTAACTGAGGAAAGTATGGTGAAACACACACTCTGATTCAGTCAAACAATGCCTCTTCTCTAAATGCAGTTCCCTTTAGTCATAACTGAAGGAAACCGACAAAATGTGGGCTTTGTAGGCAGCAATAATTTCTGTTGATGTTGTAATTCCTATTGGTCATAGATTACTTAGTGCCCCTTTAACATCCAAGCCAGGTTGTAGAGTTTAGAAGTCTGAGTGATAGTTCAGAAATGCCACAATTATGCAGGCTGATGCTTAAAACGTAGACTGCTACACTGCAGTGAATTCAGTTTCCTCATACATTTCCAGCCAGGAGCCATAATCCTCTACTTAAAACAGTATTTCCTTGATTTAAGTGGCCATTTGAGACCACTCATTGATTGCTCAAGCCAGCAGAGACTAATGTGTGCATGAGCGTCTCCTGCACTGCATTATGCTGCTTAACGTGCCACAGCCCTGCCCTGCCCTGTCCCGCCTTGCCATCAGATTCAGCTGTAATCTTCCTGTCTTTGACACCGTAACACATTTTTTCAGCCTTAAATCTGTCTAAGGGATGAGAGGGCGTGGTTCGCTGACGGTCAGCAGTCTAGTTTACCTTGGCATCTGGCCCAGACAGCAGGCAGTCACCATTTTTGATGTAAGCAATCAATTTTCCAGAATTCAATATCTTGGGGGGTTTGATAACTGCCTCACCTTCCCTCAGCAAGTGCTGGGGGAAGGTGAGGCGCCTGTTCATTTCAGGGTGACACCCCAGGTTTGATTTATTAGAGCCAGCAACCCAGGACAACAGATGGCTGTCAGAGAAGAGCTGCTGTATTTCATGTAATGACAATGCTCCTTTTGATGATATAAGTTTGCTGGTGTTTATTTTTCCTTGGGTGCTTTACAAGGCCAGGGAACCTGCAGTCCCTTCTTTACCCTTTTTAATTTGGGTTTCAGCAGACCTGTTTATCTTGGCTGCTGTGGCTGGAAAGAGATTAAATGCAAATGTACAAAATACTGCTGACCTTTTATTTTTTCATTTAGTTATTAATCATCAGTATTGACATTTTCGGATATCACATGCAAAAGCTCATTAAAATATATTTACTTTTTCGATCTTAGGCCATCTTTGCTTCCTAATAATGGCTCTGTCATGAGTCTGTAATAAACTTATTAAAGAGAACAATGAGTAGAGATTAATTGTATTTGGTCTTTGTGTTCATCTTTCATGTCAGGAGGCCCAGGCCCATCTACCTCAAAAAATAAACCTCCTGGCCTAGTTTGCTGCGTGTCCTGTTTTTTTCTTGAGACAGATGAGGTTTGTTGTCTTCCAGGATGGTGGATGATTTGCACCGACTCCTCCAGGCCGGTGGGATAGCCAAGCCCTTCATCCTGGTGGGCTCTGAACTTGGCACACTCAATGGCAGGTTCTATAGTCACATTCATGATGGGTAAGTCTTAATATAATAATAGTGGAAAGGACCAAACCAGTGATTTTGAATTTTTGGTTACTTTATTTTACATTGCAACAAACCATTTTGCAAAAGATTTCACAGCATTATAGCTGAAATCCATTGATTTTCAAATTTGAATTTCTGTCGAAACACCCACATTATAATATTCTGCTTTTTTGGCTAACAAAGTTGTTGCCATTCATAAACCACAGAACTCATAATTCGCTGTGTAAGGCAAACATTTCCCCAGGGACTATTTTCTGGTGGAGGGACTGTTTAACTCCGCCCAATTTAAAATAATCAAAACATAACAGTGCTGCTTTTAGGAAAACTAATATGCACAACTTTATTACAGTGATTGAATACTGGTGCGAAGAAAGTTTGAAATCTCTGAAAGTTAATATTGTAGCAGAATGAATGGAAACCAATGGCTGGATGAAAGGTGGGAAAATGATATTGAAGTCGTAAAATGCAACTACTTGTCTTGGGAAAAGATTAGCAGAAATGCCAAGTGTATAAACTTTAGGCTAAACATGCAAAATAAGTAGCACAGTCCTTTAATGCAGTATAAAAAGTCAATTTATGCATGGTTTAATAAGGATTCCAACTGGCAACTGCTGTTATTCATACTAATTCACTCTTTTGTCATCTTTTTGACATTTAATAGCCTGTTAAACAAGCCACAATTTTCTCACACCCCATTGGTGAGGGAAAAAAAACTAGATGGCACAATCCAATATTTCACTGAGTGGCATGTAACAGTGCAGTAGATAGATGTAGCAAATGCACTGGACTGCGTACGTATCTAGCAAGTCTGTGGGTGAACCTGTAAATCTTCATGCTTCCACACACTGCCTTATATGTGCACTGGCTCCACTATTTCCTTTGAAATTCTCTGACTCTGAAATACACACTTTCCAATCCATGAGACATAAATATTCCAGCACCCATTCCCGTCACCCATCCCAGAGACAACATAGTGATTAACATGGCCGAGGCAGTTGAAAGATTTAGCGTTTAATCAGCCGCGATGACACGGCCGTTAAGGGTGTAAATTACGCGGTGCTGAGTGGATGACACCTTTCTGAATTAAAATATTGCCCCTGGATGTAGAGTATGCGTGGTCATCTGTCTGTAGGGACGGTGGATAGACAAATCGACAGACAGACGGACGAAGATGGCGCCATCCATCTCACGCTCATTATGGCCTGGAGCCCGGGGGAGGTAAAGTGGACAAGGGTAGTCGATGGGTCTTACTTCATCTGAGTGTATATGTGTGTGTGTGTGTGTGTGGGTGTGTGTGGGTGCATGTGTGTCCTCTCTTTGTCCCCAGGCAAGTGTCAGACCTGGTCCTGATTAATCCCATCCCAGACGACATCTTTGAGGAGGACCAGTGGAAGGAATATTGGTAAGTCGATATTAGGTTTAGGTTTCAGGGAAGCAGGAAAGAGGAAGAGAGGAAGGAACAGAAGACAAAGCAGTAAGGAAAGAAGACGGAGAGGAAAGAGGCAGAAAGTAGGGAGGGATATGTAAAACTGCAATAGAGCAGAGGAATGAGCAAAAGAGAAGGGGGTAGAGCATAGAAAGGAGCGAATAGGACGATAAGGAGTTTGGGATGAAGGGCAGAGAGGAGCAGATAAAAAGCGAGGCAGGGAAGAGGAGAGGAAAAAAAAGAAAGTGTATCAAGAAAAAGAGGATTAGGATGAAGAGAGGGAAGGCAGAGACGCCAATGTGTTTTATGAGTCGCACTCCAAACTCCTTCCGTATAGGCTTCTTGGTGAGGATTCACTGTAGTTGATTATCTTTGCTGGGTGGGGCTCATTAACGTGATTAATTGGAGGCCAAAGAAACTCATTAGTTGATCACAGTCTTTCACCATGAAATAGATGAAGGGAGAATCAGGGTGGTGGCAGTGGTTGGGACTGATGACAGAAAGTGTAATAACACTGCTTTAATCCTCCAGGCATGATACATGTCAAGTGTTAGTGATTTCCACAGCATATACCTCATTATACTTGAATTATCATATAGGAGGGCGGCTTATTATTAATGATAATCAGGAATCTGGAGGAGGAGTGTTGCTAGAACTGTCAATTATGTATTGCTATCTCAGATTGTTTCATATGTTTAATAGTAAGTAGAGCATGATATGTAACAGTACAGTATGTGCAATCATTAAAAGGTACTCCACTGCGGTAGAGACTATAATTAATCGGTTATATAATTTCCCAAACCATGCTAAGCCGTAAGCTGTAACTGACAGCATAGCAGCAATGACTACAAAACAAACAAATCTCACAAGCCGTACTGCAGTGTGTTTGTGTCATTTACAGAGGAGGAGATCAAAGGGCTTTTACTTGCTCAGAACCCAATAGATATTTCTTGTAATGTTTCAGAATACCAGCGTGTGTCATCTGGAGTCACCGAACAGGAGTTAGGGACTTGGTTATGACAGAAAAAAGTGTGGTAAGATGTAGTTTTCCAATTTTGGGCATGATTCCATGAGTTATTGCTCAGAAGTTCTGTCCACCAATATTTTCTCACTGGTTATGTAAGAACGAGTTAAGGCAGATAAGAAATGGATCCTTGAAAATGGCCTAATTTGTACGTGACTCAAAGTGGAGCAGCACCATTTATCAGGGATATGTGTCCAATTATCCCCTGATTAATAGGCATTCATTTCACTGCGTACATGACAGTGCAGCTACAACACAATTACTCTGTAGAGAAGCAATGGAGAAATTAAACAAGCCAAGGTCTTACATTAACTGTGTAAAGAACAATTTTATCATGGGTCTCTGATTTCATTGGGGAAAAAAAAGTGAAAGCAGAAGCAGGGTGTGATATACAGTATGAAAATATAAGAGATGTGACGCAACACATCACAGTACCACAGTGCCACTGGCATTCCTTTTTTTTTTTTTCAACAAGTTTGCATGTAGGTGTGCATTTCTCTCAGTCTTCTGATAGGGGTTTATTAGCTTTCAGAGGTCTTACAGTATTGGGTACACAAGACAAGTAATCCGGCGGGGAGTGGGGCTGCACCTGAGGAGGGTTGTGGGGAGACCGTATCAGCTTTGCACTGGGACTGGAGGATTTACACATCAAAGACCTGCTCATTAACAGCGGCTCACTTCCAAAATTAGTTCTGTTATATCCCACAAAATGAATCGCCACCATCTCCTGAGAACGGTATTTCTCTCCCTCTCTCTCTCTCTCGCCTGCTCTCTCTCTCGCTCTCTCTATCTCGCTCTCTCTCTCTCTCCCTTTCACACGCACTGCAAGACTTGAAAGGGTGTGTGTTTGTGTGGTTGCCTATGTGTGTATGATGTGTACGTCTTCGCTTGTGTGCCAGTTGTAAGGGGTCAACATTCGTACTGGGGATTTTCCTCTGAAGACATCGCAGCATGTGTCTCATTTCTCTCCCAGCACAGATAATGCTCCCTGATGAAAAATGAAGCAGTGGGTCCAGCATCAGGGATTAGTAGAAGCCCCACTGTCTGTTTGGTCAAATTGCGTTCAGGACAAGAGCCAATGTTATAAATTGCTCAGTGCTTTCCTTTTTTTCTTTTCTTCTTTTTTCCCCCCTTTTGCTTCATGGGGTCAACACACCCAACATCATCTTTGCCTGACCCCACTTGAAGACTGATCTCATGGCGGTGAGTTCCTTGAGACTAGTGTAGTATATGAATTTCAGTGTGATGTAATAAAAATATCCGGGCCTTCGCTGTCTTTACCTTTACCTTTACCTTTCCCCTCTAAGCGACAAATAAAAGACTGCACTTTTCATCATATTAACACCTTCTATGTATAACTGATTTAGGGTTCAGGAAAAAAATTGGTTCTGTTACAAGTCCAGTTTTGTGGCTTGACCTATTCAAACAAAATATGAATCAGCTGTTTTTTTTTTGGCCGTTGCTTTTTATTAGCTGGTACCAGCAGTTCTATAGCTTGCTCTGTCAGTCGGTCAGTCGGTTCGTTGGTCCACAAACATTTCCTCACCTTTAAGCAGCTACCGTTTGACAGTCTGACATCACGTGCAGCATTTAGAACATGCTGGTGGTATCAATGCTGCACATATGTTGTCAAATTGATGAGGATGTTTTCTTAGTTTGCTTGTGGTTTGTCTATTTGCCTGTGTTTTCTGAAGTTGCATCACACTGTGACCTCAGGGCCACAGTACAGTTGGCTAAAACAGGGCGTGGCAGTGGGAGTGGCCTATTGCAAAAAGGCACACAACTTCCAAACAGATTCCAAACAGATTCAGGCTTATACAAGACTTATGTAAGAAACATGGTCAAACTTTTGTAGAAAGACATACACACACATACAGACAGATAAACGTCATACACATGTACACATTCATAACTTATGAACTGTTCGTCGTGGACTCTTGTGGGAGGAGCATGGTTGCACTCAGTAGAGTTCCTTTTTCATTCGTGTGGTTTAGCCCCACCCCTATCCTGTAGCGTGCCCCCTTTCATGACTCAATAACTGTCTGAGGCACTTGTGGGAGTCATCATTGGACTAAGCAGGGTTCATTTTCCATCTGTGACTTTTTGCCCTGCCCCCTATACTTAAGTCATGCCCCTTTTCATAACTTAGGCTCCTGTGGGAGGCATCACTGGATTCAGCAGAGGTTCCTTTTTCAGTGGTGTGTGTTAGCCCTGCCAACTTGTTCGGCTGGTCCATCAGTGTATTGGTCCACAGAAATCTTTTTTTTGCCATGCAGGTCAAGTGTTTATGAATTTGTGTGTGTGTGTGTGTGTGTGAATGCCCACATGCTTGAATGCATATGCATGCCTGGTTGCAGCTACTGCAAATTTGCGCTTGTTAGTCTGAAATCAAAAGAAATTGTAATATTGAATCACAGTACTTACAGAATTGTAATACAGATCAGCACCCCATTATTGTGAATCATATTATATCAGGAGGTGCTTGCCGATTCCCATCCCTATTGTCAATATACCTATTTGTTTTGGTCAGCTTAATCATCAAGTCTTTGGAGCTTCCTTAAGACAACTTCCAACTGTAATTAGACTGCCAAAGGCATTATACTTATACTACTCTCATCTTGTAGTGTGTATAAAGTTAGTGTCTGAAAGAAGGAATGAAGCTGTATGTGCGTGCATTCATTTGCACAGTGTGTGAGTGTGTCTGTTTAGGCATGTGCATTTTGTGTGTAAGAGAGTGCGCATCGAGTACAAAACTAATTTACCCCCTGGAGAATACATTTTGCTCCGAGAGCAGAAACCATGGGAAATACTCTGGTCTAATGGGACAGTCCTTACGGTTTAATGAATGCTGATTGATTGGCAAACCCTTCGTTTTAATGTACCATTACTGTGTTTAGCACAACTCAGTCCTCACAGGAGCATCCCTTGAAAGTCTTTCAGTATCTCCCCATCCACTTACTCTACATTTCAGTTCTTTGAATTATCAGCCATCATTAGTTCTTTTAATTATACTTTGAAAAATTGATGGCATAGACATCCAAAACGACTGTTTTTTCAGTATGTTTTCAAGTATGATTAAGACAATGCATTTTGAGTTTTTGGGTAAATTGTCACACAAGTTCTTTTGTGTATGTATGAGGGTTTGGTGATATGTCAGTATCATAAATTGATATAATAATGAGATATTGCCTGGTATTATCATGGTATTAATATTTTCCTGCTTTTAAAGCCTGCATCACAGGAAAGGGTTGCAATTTCTGAACTTGTTAGACTCTTCTAGCTGCTGTATAATTTGCCTCTACCTGCCTGGTCATTATATCCACAATACTATGGTTGTTTATTACAAATCTCTTATGTGTAAATATCTTACAAAAGTACCAGGTGACATTTATACAATATCATCACAATATCTATCAATTATTTGGCTGAAGATATCATTTTATTTTGTCCGGCCCTACTATATATATGTTGTTGGGTGTGTCGTTGCCGTATGAGTGTGTCTGTGTGTGAATTCATGATGTAAGTGTTTGGTCAGGCACTGTGTTATGTGATGAGTGCTTCATCTGACACGCTCTCAGTGTGGGCTTAACAGCTGTGCCTGTGGGCCTGGACAGAAGCCTGATTGAGTTAGGAGTCCCCAAATGAAAACGACACTTTCTGGACCATTCATCATCCTACCCATCATTAATATGGAGCCAAGGCACATACACACACACACACACACACACACCTGTACACACTCAAACACATTTGACTACGCAAGCATCCACACGTACACACACCTATATTCAAAACCATGCACACCTACAGTAAACATAGATACCCACACAACCTTCTCTAGGGCCTTCTCTAGTGAGGCAGACATGTTTTGTGTCTCACCTGGAGCCCGCTCAATATGACAGGCAGCACATGACTGTCACTTTGACTGATGACCTGCTCAGGTCTCAGAATTACTGCTATTCTCCTCATTTGTTTTGATTTATAAGCTATATGGGGCTTTAATATGACAGGAAAGAAGTGTGTTTCTGTCCGTCTGCACTGCATATTGTTAATTGGTGGATTTCAGGGATAACAGAATGGCTCATTTGGGTTGTACTTTTGCTGATGTAGGAGTGGTGGTGTGGAATCTCAATACAGTGAAAGGATCAGTGTGTAATTGCCCAAATGGACAGTGAATATGTTTTCATCCTGATTGCCTGCACCTACAAAACATTTCAGTTATACTTGGATGTTACAGTGGCTAATTAAATACCTTCTTGAGTGGCATAAAACCTATGTTGAGAGCTTGCATTGCTACCCCCAATCACTTAGAAACTATGGCTGCTACAATCTGTAGTGGTACACTGTAGTTGGAACAACAGCAGTAGCAGCCAGTGATGGCCCATCTAGTCTCCCCTCAGAGCCCATTGGCTCTCACTGTGAGCTGTGTTCAATAACCCACCAGAGCACAGCCCTGCTCTAAACCCCTCCAGGGATCCTGGGCTGAGATTGGCAACAATCAACCAGGTAGTGGTTGGAGGGAGTATTGGAAACAGAGAAAGATACAGGCACATGGAGGAAGTTGGGTGGGGGTGGTGCGGAGTGGGAGGCTAGTCATTGATTACAGTATAAAAAATGAGAACCTTTGCCAGTCTGTCAAATGTATTTCTTAGCACTATAAACAGCATTCATCCCCACTGACTTTTTAACATACTTTTCATGTGCTGCAAAATGTGTTCAAAACACATTCTGTCATAATTTTTTGGTTTAACATCTGAAGAAATTTTGCAAAGAGAATATATTCAGAATGTGTCTCTGTAACCTAATGAAGATGCATGAATAATGTGTCACAGAATGTTTAATTGAATTCAAACCAGGAGAGAAAGGAGGAATATATTTGCAGACTATGTTTGGCATATTGGAATTTTCAACATACATTTGTTGACATACATTTCTCAGTTCCACCCTGACAGAAGAATGCATGGTATACTGTAGCTTGTCCCAAAGATTTGTTTTGAGCCAGCTTTAGAGCACAAGAAAATGTGCGACAATCATGGTTTTAGTGTATGCGCTTTGTTGCATATATGTCTGTACATGGTTTTTGGTACCTGCGACTCCAAAGTTTTCCCATGGTGCATTAGTGTGTGAT
>OMLB01034585.1:0-16736 GCA_900302555.1 Myripristis jacobus | reverse complement strand
GTTTGCTCCTCCTGACACCGAGGTTTTACTGAATTGGCCTGCAACATGTCCAAGAGGTTCAACGTCAAATACTGGCATCCCAAAACTCTCAATCCCTTTATATCAACTTTTTTTTCCTCTTTTTTTTACACAGATCAGGCCTGCATTTATGTACACAATGTTTTACAATACAGGACCCTTAACACTAAAACAAGTAATTCTCAAGATCCGCATTATACCTGTCAAAATCAATGGGCTAAGGGCACAGCTGTGGAAATTTTTGAGAACACATGATATCATATTCAGAAATTAATAGATAGCTATTCTATATATACTGTATATTAATATCAGCTACAGAATTTTGATTATTATTTGGATTAAGATAAGATTAGATCCCTGGCCTTGTGACATGAACTAAACAGAGGAGTCGTACAAACATCACATCAGCTCATCATGAAGATCTCTGTGATGTTGCTGAACTCATGGGCCCAGTCATACTGAGTCTATAATATGATGAAGAATGTGGGATTTTTAATGTATGCTTTATACATGTTTCGATATGTTTAGTATTATTATATGATTAGTTCAGTATATTCACATACATAATGTATAGCAGGTTTTATATATGATGTATGCAGTTCTTATGTTTCATATATATTTGCATGGATCTATGGATACTTGTAGTGAATATAATATGCTCCCCTCTTTTTCTATGAGCCAGGAGGTGCTTTTGACGGGGTGGGGGGTGGGGGGAAGGGAGGTTTAGAAGTCCTGAACACAGCATGTCATGCTTATGACATGAGATAACTCACTGTAAAAAATGGATGTTGCTTTTATAAAAGATTCCAGAGTCCACTGAAAAAGAAGTTGTGCTCTTTGTTTCCTATTGAAAAGTGGAGATATATTTAAAAGTCACTAGAAACACCACGCTACAGAAATAACCAAAATAACTGCTGGACCCCTACAGTGAGTCCTGGGGGTTATGTAATAGTGAGAGTTGTTACTTTATGATCAATCATAAACATTGTTAATCTACCCTGCACTCATAACAGGATGATATTCCAGACTACTACACTCTTATCAGATTGGTATGGTGCAGCTACGTTTACATCTATGAAACCGTGTGATTCAAATGATAAAAAGATCCAGTCTTGTATTTATAGTCAGAAAACGTTATTTTTTTCATAATTTCATGGATCATCAGAACAACACTGACGGGATCCAGAAAGTTGAAACACGGAAACAGTCTTTTCCAGGAAGTGTAAGGCGCCCCGAGGCACCGCCGGCATCAGTGTGTTTACTCGCACCGACAAATCTTCTCTTTCTAACTAAACTCAACACACAAGATTCGTGTTTGAGCTTTGTTTCCCTCGGCGGCCATCTCTGCTGCCCGGACAGGAGGTTTGCTTTGGGCTCCGAAGCTTTTTGAGGCGATTTAAGGGACGAATTGTGAAGAAAAGCCGCTGCGAGCTGAGCGATGTGTCGGTGTGTCGGAGAGGTTTTGAGCTTTCCTGAATCAAATCCGAGTCTCTTCG
Source organism: Myripristis jacobus (assembly GCA_900302555.1). NCBI lineage: Eukaryota > Metazoa > Chordata > Actinopteri > Holocentriformes > Holocentridae > Myripristis > Myripristis jacobus. The sequence continues at coordinate 15,222 of OMLB01034585.1, read as the reverse complement.
GCGCTGAAAACGACTCGATCTTGGGGAGAAGGCCGTTTTCTCTCGGCTCCGCTCACTTCTCCACTCCGGCGCCTCTCGCAGCGGCGGATTTGAGGCGGAAAACGTGGAGGAGAAAACACAAAAGTGTGGCCGCGTTTCAGCCGCGGAGAGGGGAGCGGCTGAGAGCTGAGTCTACAAGGTCCGCATGCAGCCTATAAGTCCCGCCTCGTCTCTTCCTCTGACAGTTTCTTCAGTCTCAGAAGAGTGTGTGAGAGTGTGTGAGAAGAGCATCGACAGACGACAGCAGACATGGCAGAAGTCGCTCCAGCCGCTCCTCCTGCCGCCGCCGCCACCGCCACCGCCACGGCCAAAGTGCAGAAGAAGAAGGGAGCTTCCAAGCCGAGGGCGAGGACCGGCCTCAGCGTCGGAGAGCAGATCATCGAGATTCTGAAAGAGTCCAAGGAGCGTAAAGGTGAGTCTCTGGCCGCCATCAAGAAGAAGCTGGCTGCTCGAGGCTACGACGTGGACAAGAACCGCAAGCGGATCCTCCTGGCGCTCAAGAAGCAGGTGGACAGCGGCTCTCTGGTCCAGATTAAAGGCTCCTACAAGATCAAGAAGGCCGAGAAGAAGCCCGCAGCTAAGAAGCCCGGAGCAAAGAAACCCGCCCGTAAGACGACCAAGCCGTCCGGTGCTAAGAAACCAGCAGGGACGCCCAAGAAAACAGGTGCCGCTAAGAAGTCCAAGCCAAGCCCGGCCAAGAGGGCAGCTAAGCCTACCACCAAGAAATCTCCCAGTAAGAAAAAGGCGAAGGAGGTCAAGAAACCAGCGGCTAAGAAGGCCGCGAAGAAGAACACGCCCAAGAAAGCTGCTCCAAAGAAAGTGGCAGCAAAGAAACCAGCAGCAAAGAAACCCGTCAAGTCCAAGCCCAAAGCAAAGCCAACCAAGAAGTGAGCAGCTCAGCATCAACAACAACAACAACAACACAAAGGCTCTTTTAAGAGCCACACACACACTGAAAGAGCTCCTTCATTGTCTTAACCTGTGATTTCTCACAGTCCATTGAGAAGGTAATTTGTGGGGTGTGATATTTTTTTTCCTCTTTTTAATGTCCTCAGATCAGTCTACTGCTTCTTTGTGTATTTGAAATTCATGATGTATATTTCTGAAAGGTAGAGCCCGAAACATCAGTCAGTAATGACAATGCTGTTGTGGGGTCAAACAGGGAACAGTGATGTTATAGGAACTTTGATTTGTAAAGTATTCAGGGTAGGAAATGGGATGAGATTGTAATTTGAAACATTTTTTCTTAGCATTATTTTATTCCACTTAATATTACTATATTATTATATTACACGTTATTATATTAGTACTGTTATTATAATGTCTTCCCTTTATGCACATACTTGTAAATAGTTTTAGCCACACCTATTTTGCTTTCTATGGTGAGCTCTGCCTTTTATTGTTTGCCTTTTTGTTTGGAGAATAAAGTCCTCCTTTCACCATCCAATCAGCTGTATGAGACAGAATAGCCCCCATTCACAAACTCAGTTCATCTTTTTGTTTGGGTGATGGGCATGTAAATAGGTGTATGTAAATATTGTTTACATTCTACAGTTTGGGGTGATGGCCACTTTATGGAAACAGGTCCACAGCCTTTGTTTGCTGTGGAGAGCTTTGTCTGCAGTGATGGGCACTTCTTACGTGTAAATAGACATGTGAAAGGATCCTCATCTGCAAGTACAGCATAAACTATTGTGTAGGTAAAATAAGTACAGTGTAAATAAAATGCCTCAGCTTGGTAGTAATCAGGCCCTCAAGTGCCCTAAAGTGAAAATAGGTATCTCCCAAATCCCTCCTGCCATCTTTTTCACAATGAACCTCTTTCAGTTGAACAATATTCATGACTAATGTATTGTTGCAAGCATCTCTTACATCAGACCTATCACTGTCATTACCACTGACATTACTGCAGTTGCCAGGTTACCCGCTCCCCCCACTCTAGTAAGAATTCAGGTTGTGCAGTGTACAGCATGTCTCGGTCCTACATTTACACTGCAGTCATTTCCTTTACGAAGGCACTTCCACCTCCCTTTGACCTTCCAAAAGCATGTTCAACAACATAAAAGTGCACAACTTGTTAGAAGTGGGCCGGTGTCAGGATAGGGCTAAAGATACAAGCCCACATCTCTGACAGCAACGTCTTTTTTTATTGTAATCGATCAAATAGTTGATACTATGACTTGCAGTATTTTTATGGAAGTCTAAATAGTCCAATCACCACAAAGGAAATGCGTGACTACCTACTACCTAAAAAAGACAGTTTGAATGGCCATTTTGTGAGGTTTTAATACGAGTTATTTTATTTTTTTAACTGTAGTTTAATGCATTTGAATGTCTCCATTTTGAAACAGGCCACATTTTTATCGTGAAAATCAAAAAAAATTCTGACTGAATGAGGGAGGTTGTGTAACATGAAACGTGTTTTATCTTTCAGTAACATTACCTGAGGTCTCACAAATTATTAATTTCACATCTTAATTTATGCACAATACACCACACTTACGCACATACATTACAGTCAAATTATAGCCACACACCTACTCTCAAAAAGAGCTCCTTTAACAGAAACCCAGCAAGAGGCCTGCAAAGAACCCAGCAGCTAAAAAGGCCCCGAACTAGAAGAAGACTTCATCTCATCAACCTTACCTGAGGTTTCACAAAAACCACATTTAATGTGTTGATTTATGGTCATTGCCTTTAAGAGGCCTCTTTTCCACATGCACACTCTCATTATCAGTAGCAACAGCTAATAATATATACAGCAGCACTGTTTATATTCTAGTCAAACTACAGCCATTAATGGTCAGTCTGTCACTTCATGATCCCACACATTTAGATCTTTACCAAAAACATTAGGAGGACATGTTTTCAGTAATCAGTCAGTTTTGTCATACATGAGTGAGATGGGAGTTAGGAAAAAAAGCCAAATCATAGTCCAGGTCTTTTAACAGGGCAGACTGTGTTAAATCTGTTCCCACAGCAACACTGCAGGGAGACAAATCTCAGCCCCGTCCGTCCTGCACTTCTCTCTCCTGGTTCACTGACATCTACCCTGTCGTTTCTTTTTATTTTGAGGTAAAAAAACACAAAAAACAATTTTAAAGCCATGTTTGGATCTCTGCATTGATCACATCGTGAATCTGCCCACTTGTTTAAAGCATTCATTCAGAGGCCAAAATCCCTGTTTCCAGTCTCAAAAAGATTTACAGGTCCACAAGTTTATAACAAACAAAACAGACGGCCCCTGACCTCATCCTCAAATGCAAGTCAAGCGAAACCAGAGCAAAATTATAGCTGTTGCGCAGCAATGGTAGGCCTGGGTGGCATTCTAATGTGCATTTTGCATCAGTTGTGGCTTGAACTCTGTTATGAATTTCTGGCATAAAGGACAATGCTCTATTCTCTCTATCTATCAGTTTTAGGCAATTCTGAGCAACAAGTGGAGAATAGGAAGATGAAAAGAAAGGCGGTGTTCTTATGTGCATTTTGCATCAGTTGAGGCTTGAACTCACAGTTTCTGGCATGAAGGACAATGCTCTATCTCACTGAGCTAATTGGTAAATGTCAATTAATATGAGGCTTCATAAGTTGACTAAGCCAGTCACATGACAGCAGCTGCCTATGCATGGAAAAGCAGATTTCAAACCACTGTAAAAAAGTGAAAAACTGATATTTAAAAATGCCATTCTTGCATTGACTCCAATTGTTCACATGAGGGCAAAATTCAAAATGCTGTCAAAAATTCAGTTTTTGAGATACAGTTCTGAAATTTGAAATTTGCCACACATCATCTACCATGACTCCAAAACTTTGTCCATTTTTTTCATGAACATTGAAGATTTATTTTATTTAAGAATTTGCAAGTATATGTTTACAGTACCGTTTACAGTCAAAAATTTTGATGCACTGTAGGCTTAATTTTTGATAAATCAAAAATCTGTGTGGATCGTTTGTGGAGGACAGTCTGAAGATGCTCTGTAGCAAGTTTGGTGACATTTGAGCAAAAATTGTGGGAGGAGATAGGTTTAACAAGTTTTACAGTTTTTGAAAAAAATAGAGTGATGGATTTCATAATTTGCAATAGATTTAAGTGTACAAAAGCTAGATTTTGGTGAAAGTTGCAAAGCTGTAGCACATATGGTTGATTTGTTATGAATTTTCAAAGTTTTGAAATTTATGGCTTGCTGTTGCGCCACCATCATGACTACTGGCTTGTGTTTGCGTCTGAGGTAATCTGGCATGGGACTGGACCTTTGTGCAAAATTTGGTGATTTTCCGTGCATGGGAAGTAGGACTTCTTCGGAAGAAAGAAAGAAGAAGAAGAAGAAGAACACACAGGAATACAAGAGGGACCTGGCAGCTTAGGCTGCTCGGCCCCTAATTACCACTCATATTGGCAGGCCTACTCAAACTACTGTATATTGCTGTGTGGAGTTTTCTTTTTTATCAGTGGTGCTATATCACTGTTTTACCACGTTGGATTGTGTCTAATAATAATGCTTGACTTCTCTAAAAACATGGCCTCTCTCTTCTTGCTGAATCCTATCAAGTCAGTCTCATAACATAATAGGCAATAGGCAACATCTTGATAATATTCTATAGATTAGGTATTAGATAGATTCTTGGTCATCTAGTTTTGAGCCCAAGGAGAGAAATAATGCTCCCAACTATTAATGGATAGTTCTGCTCTGGGCCATCACAGTGCATTATGTGAACTCTCAAGTGAGCCATGTTCCATGTTTTATGTTTTTCAAGAATCACATTAATCTAATCTTATGTGCTCCAGCACAACATTTAATTTACCTGGCTCCTATTGACAATGCTGAAATTTTTGATGGTCAGTTATGTCTTCAAAAAAGTTTTTTTTGTTTGTTTGTTTTTTTAAACTCTGGTTTAGATGGTGTAACCCAGTGACAGTAAAGGGTTAAAATATTAATTATGTACCATTATAATGTTTACTGTTTTCCTGTTTTAACAAGTGGCAGATGATCAGCCACTCAGAATTGACAGTCTGGTCAAGTGTTCTAAACTCTGTATAATGCTTATCAGTTCAATTTTCCATGCAAAATATTTTTTCATTTATCAGATCAATGTATAATTAATATTATGTAGCTGTTTTCCAAGTTTTATAATTGTGGAATGTTGGATAGCAAAGTAGAAAACTGAATAGACAATCAGAAAGTTTTTGTTTCTATTTGTGTCTTGGGCTGCCTAACAGGGCAGGGTCTGGGTGCCTGCTCCAACTTACGTCTGATTGGCTAGCAGGACCGCTTGTCCCACCAATTGACTTGCCTGTATTCAAGGATTACATCCAGTCATGGCACTATACAAATCGCTACATATGACTCTCAAGCTATATGCTGTATATTTACATAAACACAGAGTCTTCCTGAAGAGTTGGCACCTCTGCCAAATGTTCATTTAGGGGGAAAATCGACAGCTTACATACAACAGCAGGATCTGTGCACAGTCATGAGAGCTATGGTGAACAGTCTGTTAGATCCTCTTGGGTTTATTTCATGAATAAAAGGTAGGCCTAAAGCTGTTTTCTGTGTATAATTTTTGTATCGTCAGGTTAAAAAACTGTACAACTGATGAAACTGCTCTCACTCCACATTATCCTGACACCTACAATACAAACAATAAGCCCAGGTAAACTTCAGGAGACCCTACAAGTGGACCTGTAGTATGTCACACTATAACCTTTGGTGGGAGATAGTTGATGGGCTTGAATACATGCACGTCTTCAGAGTTATTATGCCACTTTGCAAAATTTCTCTCTAGATACTAATAGGAAAATATACCAGGAGTACACAAAACGTATGCTGTTTATGGAAGTAAAAAGCTGTGGAAAATCTTCTCTTGCTGCAAAGTTTTTCATGTGCCTGCCAGGTCACAAGCATTCATCAATGTTTTTGAGTTTGTCAGAGAGAGGATATCTGTCAGAAGAGGGATTCGAACCCACGTCTCCAGTGGAGTACAACCTAAGCTGACTTGGCTGTCCAAATGAAGAATGACAGCCAATCACTGATCACTGCTCCCACATTCTGTGTCCACTCACAGAGTGTCAGAGTGGAGAATACAACTTTTGTCTGTGGTGAGCACATCTTTTAGCAAGTGACATGGTGAGTATTCACACTTTTACTAATGTCGTATGACAAAACTGTGAGTATAGAAGTCATTTCACCTGTTGTGTCATGTTACTATATTGATCGATTAAGCATTCTTGGTTGCAAACACTAGGTTATGGAACTAGAATTTCATTTATTCTAGTCAGCTGGTATTTGCTAATGTATGCTATTATGGCAACAAGCCAGAGCTATCTAATTCATTATGTTTTCCACCACACAGCTTTGGCTCTTGTGTTTATAAATGTGTAGGTATCTTGTATGCACTTTAGTCATATCATAGTGATTACTGTATTTATGTAGCTGTGTGTTTATGTGTGGCGGTGTACAGATGTTGAAACAAACAGCTTGCACACTGCGGGGCTGCAACTTATTTATCAACTAACTTATTAACTTATGAACTTCCTTATTTATTTGACAAACGGCATTGTGGCATTTCATCAGACTCTGACGAAGAGCAGTGGTGCTCCAACATCGCATTGCTGGTGGTGCAATAAATAAATTTACACAGGAGTCTGGCTCTGTGGGGCTGTTGATTTGTTTGTTTCATTGTTTGCTCACTTTCAGCTCAGCATTTGCCCTTTCTTTGGTTAGGATGTGCATGTATAGTCCTACTTTGTCTCTGCACACTGTAGCCATAAATTTCTTTGAAAAAGGACAATAAAGAATCTGTCTATGTATCTGTGTATCTATCTATACATCTATTTGAATACATATTTATAATAATAATCAGGTGAATTCATGAGAGGCAGTATATCCTAGATGCTTGGCTTATTTCACCAGTGGGTTTTTCACAGATTTATTACAATGTTATAAGGCTAATGGTCTTGCTTTCATGTTCCAGCACTTAGGCTGCTTCATGCATTTAAAAAATACTCCTTCATTTATACCACCAGAGGCAACATCTTTAAAATCCAAATCACACAAGGTGATGGCAGACTCAGAGTGGATGGCATGTCTGAGGAAGTTTGCCAGCTCCGGGGCCTGGCCTGCAGGTGAAGGAAACAGGCCAGCTCCCAGACAAAAGGAGTGGTATGAGCTGTATCAAAGGGTACGAGTATATACATTGCATAGGATAATGTATTTATAGTTATTTACTCTCACAATACATTTTACTTATTATAACTTGTATTAAAGATGATACAAGGCTAAGAGTTAATTAACAGGTAATGAGCAAAAAATTTACATCAGATCTCTATAACTACATGAATGAAAATTAGTGATTTAATCTGCTCAATTCAGTAAAATGTACAACTATTATTTTTAGATTGAGAAATGTCCAATACAGACTCTACGTCCACTACTGCGCCCCTGTCTTCCTGTCTGTCTGCATGTCTATGTATGTATCAGTTTATAAATGGCATAATGTACCTTATAAGGTATTAGGCTACTTTTGTAATTGAGTCTTTGCTCGAAACCACATGGGCAAACCAGCCTTTGAAAGTGCAAGCGGTTAAGTATTTTGCAGTAGCAAATTTTGTCAAAATACAAGGCCAGATTTGTCAGGAGGAAAAGGCAAAGTTGTTGTCAGAAGTGGGATTCGAACCCACGCCTCCAGGGGAGACTACGACCTGAACGTAGCGCCTTAGACCGCTCGGCCATCCTGACAGTGTGCCCGCCGCTGCAGGGGAAAGTTGTCTTTAACCATGAATTTGTACATTTCTTGTGGCGATCATTATTTTTTACCTGGGTTAGAGAAGAACCAGTCGGTTGAATATAGAGCTTAGCTAACTCCATTAACTATCTACCGCAGCATGAGCATGGTAACTCTTGCTATGACACTGTGACTGTAACGCCCCACTCTTCCTGTCTGTGCCTGCCTGCCTGCCTGCCTATCTGTCTGTCTCATACTGCTACTGTATGTTCTGATCGATTCCAGTTTTATTTATTTTATTGATGACGCTGGATGGGGTTGATTTGGAGCAATTAGCCGATGACTGATTGCATGTAACAGCACAACAATATATATTACAAAATAAAACGAAAAAAATACACATGCCAGTATAGTGGTTGATAGGGTCATCTAAAATATACATATTCAATTCTTAATTCATTTAGCTGTATATTTATGAAGCCACAGATGTTGTTTTATAAAGCACTAGCCCTAGCTGTTATGTAGAATTATGTAGAAATAAGGAAAATTGGTCATTTTAGAAATGGCATAAGGTAGCCTATAATGTCAAGAACTATTATTGTATTTAATAAAAAAAAAATACAGGAGTAAACCAGAATTTGCAAGTGCAAACTCTATAATATTTGCAGAAACACATTTTCTCAAACTACAAGGTCGGGTACTTGAGTGAAAAGTTTCTCATAGCAGTGATTCTGGAAAAGCATTGTTGTAAAATTATTATTATATGGAGCTTTAAGTGAATTTATAGTTGTCTGTATGTTGGTTGTTTGTAATAGGCCAGGGTGATCCCATGATGTAACATTATAACCTGATTGAAAGACAAAATCCCCATACTTGAAAAATCTTTTGAGTGCTCACTAGGCTAAGTCATAACATATGACCATAGCGGTTTCAGTTCCCGATCAGAGTTCTCAGCTAAACTAGTGCTGAAGTATTCCACCATCTGTAATAAACAGACCTATATAGCTCATATCCTGTTTTTTACCTGTCAACATGGTACTTAAACTGAAGTGGCCGAACTCTGGGGACAACTGTGTGACTCATTTCCGTATGTCTCATTTTTGATGTGAAGTCTTTAAGGAAATGGGGCTGAGTATCCAGCAGGAAGGGATTCCTTCAAGCTCAGACATGAACAACATCCCGAATATTGTGATCCCCTTAATGTAATATTGGTGGAGTGGGAGTGAGCATGGAAATAATGCCAGAGTGACCCATTGTCAAGGTCACTCAGGAGCATTCTTACCCAGAAAGTCTGAGTGTAAACAGTGCACATCAAGGCAGCGGAAATACTGTGTGTCATAGCTGACGTGCTTCACCTCAAAATGAGCACTTGTGAGGGAGGTTTGTTGTTCTCTTAGGTAGGAACTTGCATCATTGATCAGTCATCGGGAATCTTAAACTTCCACTTTTTATGCCACTGGGAGATGGAGGGCTAAACAATCATGCCAGCCAGTGTGAGATCATGCCTGTGGCCAGAAATCAGAGTCCCTTTGCATCTGAATGGCCTTTGTGAAAAGGCTGTTTAATAGAAACATTTTTCTTTGCATAGTACTTCTGAAACATGCTTTACAAAGGAATAAGAAAAAATATAAAGCAAACTGAAACACACACAAGCAAAGCATAAAGAACCTCTATTAAAATGTGGTTTTAAAAGATGACAAGTCAACCAGTCATTGCCTCTGTGACAAATCTTTTCAAAAGTCTCTTGATGGACGAAGATGAACATGATGGCATAAGCCCAATTACCTGTGATATACACAATCTGCCTTTTCATGCATGATATCTGATACAGTGGACAAATATTAAAAAGCCACTTTAACAATCTTGATTGGGCCTACTATGTCCAAACCATCTCCATGCCTCCCATTTCATATTACACATGAATATATTTTTTAAATTGTTTTTTGATATATGACATCAGAATTTTAAAAAAAAAATGGAAATGGAGGAAAAATGGAGGAAAGGGGAAAAACTTTAGGGAATAGTTGTGAAGCCCTTTCATCCTAAGAGAATCAGGCAAGTAAAACAATACTTTTCAGCTAAATGAGATGTATAGGTATAGGTTTATCCAGACTTTTATAATGCAGTTACCCCAGTTTGGACACTTGGACGTCATGCATCATGCATTCAGCCATCCGTGTATTATTTATGTAATAAATGTGGTTTATATCAAATTATGAGATATTTCTCACGTGGATACGTTAATTAATGCTCATTTTCAACCCATCAACACACCACTTCCCCTTAGCTTTTTGTATCTTTTTATTCCAGTGTGTTACTGTGTATTTACACTGTATACCTAACTCTGCCCACATAGGTATACCTATACATCATACAACTGTGCATGATTAGGTATGCCTGCATATGCTGAAGTATGTGCCTAAACTGTGGAAGTATCATATTTTTTGCACATCAACAAACTTATACTAATTACTAATCCTTTTTAACTAGTCCCTACTCTTTCACTGATTTGTATCTTTTAACTCACTCACCTGCCTGTGGGACACATTGTGTTATACTGTCGTTTTGTATTGTGCTGTGTTGTCTAGTATGTGTCTGTGATGTCAAGTTTACGCGCTGATGCTCTGCACAACTTAAGTTCCTAACAGAATGATAAAGTTCTTTGAATTGAATTGAACTGCAATAATAATTATAATAATAAAATAATCAAGGTGGTCAACCCAATATTCTGTTGAGCCACTTTTATACTGTTGATGCATGATGTCACTATAGTGGACAAATCCATAACTCCTTGATTTGAGAATAAAGATACTGAAAATGTCATCAAAATCAATTTGTTCTTCTTTACAAATGACACAAAACAAATACATCAAATTGCATCCCGATTCAATCATTCATGCATGAAAGGGATTACTTAGGACTACAACAGGAGTTTTGCTAAACCTGAAAAGCTTTGCTGTGTATTATGTGGCTGTCAGTGTGTGTTGCAAGCTATCATCAGGCAGTATGGCAGCTTGCTTTGTCTGTCCTCCAGTGTAGTTGTTAATAGGGACTCACTCAGACAGCTGAACTTATAACATCACTCATCAGAATCATTAGTGTGTCTGCCTTTCAGGATGCACACTGAGTAAACTCTGTTGGCACAGGATGATGGAGCCATGTTGGGAGAATGTAGACCCACTAAAATGGAAAAGATGTGGAATGACTCAAGATCAAAGTCATGAAGCCCTTGGAGGGAGCAGAGTTTACAAGCTTCATGAATGTTCAGATAAGATAGCCTGTTTTTCAGGGTGCACTGACAAAATGAAAGCCATTGCAGAAGAATACATGCAGTTTAATTCAATTTGACCTGTATAATCTGGCTAGCACTGCCAGGCACTTCTGAGCTTTTAAAATGTGCTGCAGCTGTGGTTCAGCACTTGAAATTATAACCACAACATTAACAATTACACTGCGTCTGGATTTGGATCTGGATTTAACAAAATTTTCAACAAATATACATATTTATGGCATAAAAATGTGTAATGAGTTTAAATTAAAGTGTGTTGTACTTTTTTCAAGTTATTCCCTCAATACAAGGTCACGCGGGGAACAGATAAGGATGTTCTATCTCTTAAATGGAACAACCACATTGCAATTAGGAAGCACAATAGGAACATCCTCCTCCACATTGAGGTGAAGAGTTACACCACCCCAGGGAGAATCTGCAGCAGTCAAAAACAAGCCACATAGCTCTGCAGCATACATACAGACCAGAGCAAGTCATACTATTAGAGAGAGAGCAGCGCAGGCCATGCTGTTAAAAATAGGACATGCATCACTTGCCTTCAAAATAATACATCCCTGCTGAAAAGTGTTTTAGAACTTTTTTATGCTCCCACTGTTTTTATTAAGAGTCAAATATCCATTTTGATTAATACATCTAGAGGGATTTTATTATCTTATTTGAATATGATATAGGGGTTTTAAGTTAACAAACGGAGTTCTCACATTTAGTAATCTGCACGAAATACTGAAATGTACTTTGCGAAAGAAGCAAGCTTCCCAATCCTTTTTTGCACATACTGTTGTACAGCACAACTGCCAGTGCTGATTTGGTAATCAGGCCGTGCTTATGGGTAAATGGAAATCTAGCCTTCTCCTTCCCTGGGTTGGCAGCCATGTGCTGGACTCCCTCTGTGCTTTTGCTGGGTGCCTGTATCTGCTTAGAACAGGTGCCGGATCCTGTTCAGCTGCAGCATTCACAGCGCAGGTACAGGTGGGAGGCCCTTGGCTGCTCACACAGTCCCCCAAGTTTTCCAGGGGTCCCCATCTGTGTCCCCGCACATCCTCTGCCACATGGCACCTGTCCCTTGTCGAGTCTGGTCCATTCTTCGTCCGGCAACGTACACGCCTGCCTGCCACCCCACGCGGTGCCTGTTGTTGAGCCACAATGAGATGGAGAATAGCTGCACCCATAATCCCTTGCTGTGAGATGTGTTTTTTTTTTTTCTTTCCTCCTTTGGCCAGATTTGGGGCCAAGTACAAATTGTAAACAGGTTATTATGCTGATGTAACACACTCCAACTGGAAATGCACTCCGACAACATTTAGTATTTACTGATGTGAGTGTGTATTTATCCCTCACACAGAGTAGTTTAATTTGGTGTAAAGCTCACTGTTTTTAGTGCAATCTGCAAATGGTAAAGTGTTTGCATTTTTAAGTTTTTAGGACATTACAGAGAAAAGATATTTGTAGACTTTCCATCAGCTTCGAGAGGAGAATCACTTTGGGATGTTTGCTCAGTTCTACTGTAAATCAGTATTTGTAATGTCTAAAACTTCTCTGTGAGGTTTAGCAGAAATATAATCCAAAATATCAAAGTAAAAAATATATTGTACCCACTTGGCGATTTTCATTATGCAAAAATCTATGAATATCAATAACTGTTTAAGTCAAACACTTAACACATGTAGCTTTAAAGGCGTGACTTCAATTTTCCTGAGTCACGTAGCGCAAATTAGCCACTTCCTCTCAACTTACAGTTAATAAGCACGCCATCTACCGCACAAATTACCAAAGCCAAAGAGTGACAGGATAGGATTGGACACCCACTCACTGTCCACACAGTTAGCAGTGGAGCGAGCAGACAGTCAGCCTCCTCCATGCCTCCGGAGGACATATTTAAAGTGATCACTGCTCACCTCAGTCCCCACAGACGGATAATACTTTACACAGCTGTGCGAGCTCTGGCCCCGTCCACACACACTGATACTTGTGCTGTTAGGTTGACAGTTGGTGTTGAGCTGGACTGCCGAGTTGTTTGTTTGCCCAGGGATGTGACATGACGGCAGAGGGGGAAACAGGAAACATAACAGACTACCTGACAGCCTCATTCCACAGGCTTGACCTGAGACTGGAACTGGGCCAGCCAGCAATCAGAGAGAAATAACAAGAGGGGACCCGCTTTTGTTTGTTCAGCCTTTATCCTCTATAATCGCAAATATTGTAAATCTTATCATCCTGCAAATGCATCTGAGATTCCTTATATATAAGAAACTCTGAACATTTTATAATGAAGATGTCTACGCAATTCTTACATGTGCCGCTGTGGCTCAAGTGTATGGGGGCCGCCACAATTGCAGTCACAGGCTGTGCCTTGTTGACGCATTATTTTCTCTTCCTTAGTCCTCTCACGTTGATTTATTGTGTCTTATGCTGAAACGGTGGCGACTGCTGCCTCAGGTTTTCAGCAGAGGGTCTGAGTAAAGGTTATGATGAGCATAAGTCAACAGGGAGGAGGGGATTGAGGCTGACAAGTTGAGTGTTTTGCCCTCACTTCCCGAAAACTTTAAAGTCGCGGGATCAACAAATCTCAGCAAGTGCTTGTATAGTGCTCATCTGGTCATGTCACAGAATGAATTTTGTACTGTAAATGAAGTGTTTAGTAATATACACAGGAAATTTAACTATTTAGTACTCAATGGATAGTCTTTGGATGTAGATATTAAATTAAGTTAATTATGTTACAGAAAACAGTTTAAGACAAAACAAGTGACTAATCAAATGAAATACTGCAGTCAAAAAACAGCAAAACCCTGGATGTCATATTGATAAGATATGCATGTATTACAAGAATACAGTATGAAATGAATATTAAAGTGATATCTTTATTCCTCTCTGATAACTGATCTCGATTGCTTTCGCTGGACCCAAAAATATAGGTGAACAAACAGAAATAGATTTATGTCGCTTTGGTCTTTGTACTGGCCTAATAAAGCACATCCCAGATGTGGCCACATTGGCTAAAGGAGCTGTTTTTTTTTTGTTTTTTTGTTTTTTTTTAAATCCAGTTAAAAATACCAAAGTATATGGGAAAAGAATTCAGTCACTGCTTTGTTTGGTGTCATATATGATAAGAACACCAACCTTTCTGGAATACCTCAGCCCATGCCTGACTTACCTTGTGTGCACTGCTCTGCTGTGCTCTGAGTCTTAAGTGTTGATGCTTTGTTGATGATTGAGTCTTTGTCCTTGTCCATGTGACAGTGTCCTACCCTGGGGTGCTGGATTGTTGAGACATTGCAGGGAGTCTTTACCAAGGGAGTCTGCTGTCGGACCCTCACCTGACCCTCCGAACCTCTGGGCCAGTGGTGCACCAAAGACTTCATGCCTGGGGCTCACCACACATCCGGCCCCCACACCCAAAATACGGTCACACTCAAACGGACCCTTCACAGGTTCGGAACCCCTACAGGCACAAAGGGTAATGATCTAACCTCGAAGAGCGGAGCACAACATTGCCCAGCTGGAAACACTGGTATATGATGAATGTTGTCATTCTGGTCAATTTATTCACACACACAGCAAGTGTTGTTGGGAAGGTATATCGGAAACACACCATCACGGTTGGATCTGTGCAATGAGGAAGTCGAGTAGGCAGATTTTTTCACCACAAAGGTTAGTTACATTTTTTTTAGATAAGGTCTAAACCTGTTTGTGGCTGTGTATTGTGTGCATTTGTGTGGTTTGTCTGTGTTTGTGGTCAAGGTACCTAAGGCCAGGTTGAGCCTCTCCCGAAAAATGGTGGATAAGTAAAGACGGGTAAGTGAGATGCTAATCAGCAACGCAGTGTTTCCTCCTGCTAGCTGAACAGCGGGTTCCCTTCCCTCTCTCTGGCTCTTAAATGCAGGGCCCAGCCAGGCCCAAACATCCTGACGGAGAGAGGCTTTTCCCTTATCAGTCAGGAAACACCGCTCCTCCGCCACATCCTCTTTACAAGAAGCTCGACTCAACCGTTCCCAAAAAACGCAGGAAGACCAGCCAGACTCCAGGATTTGTCAAAAGCCCCCTGAATTCCTTTTATCGAAAAAGAAAAATTCAAGAGAACAGAGAGGGTGAGAGGGGAGGAGTGGAGAGGGGAAAAAAGAAAGAGAAAAATGAGGAATGTGTAAAACAGTCAACGAGGCCCCGGGATTTAT
>OMLB01034584.1:0-15025 GCA_900302555.1 Myripristis jacobus | reverse complement strand
CTCTCTCCTCAGAGATGTTGAAGTGGACAATCTCCTCTCTGAAGTGTTTGTCGTCCAGCAGCCTCTCAAGGTTCTCCCTGAACACACACACACACACGCACACACACACACGGAGGTCAGAGTATAGGGTAAGTAGGGACATACAGTATCAGCAGCTCAGATGCTTGAATCTGGGCCTCACAATGATGCTATGTGATATTATCAAGCAGCAACAGGGGGAAAAGACATATCCCACATCCTAAGAAAAGAAGCATCAACACCATTTATTTCCATTTGTTAGCCTGCACAAAAGAGATTTTAGGGAGAGACCAAATGTTGAGCAGGGAATTTAGCTTTATACTATGTTGAGTGGCGGCATCTCCACACTTTCATCCATCATTCTCCTCAAACCGGGTCAGTGTGACAGCGTGCTCCTTTGTGTCTGAACAAAGAGGCACAGATGTAATGTAAAACCCCCCGAAACTACGCATCTGTCTGCAGGCTGGCTGAGAGGCGCCGTAAAGGGATAGTCTGATAACAGCGAGCAGCGAGCAGAGGGCAAAATGTCGAGCGGAATCAGCGCTTAGGTGGAAGTTAACATTCCTGCGAGCCATGGAGCATCCTGCGACCGCAGCGGGTTGAGGCTGACCGCCCCGATTCATATCAAAGACCCTCACAATGACCCCATTCAGAGAGAGAGAGAGAGAGAGCGGGAGAGGAAAAATGTTCTGTTTGCTCTTCTTTCTATCCGTTAAAATGCGGCCACATCTACCATTTATTCTCTTTGGTGTGCCTCATAGTGGATTGCTTTATTGCATTTTTGCATTTTGTTTGCTTAAGTTAATGCTGCCTGACTACAAATGAATCAGAGCTTGGAAGCAGAAGTTACATGGACTAAAATTAGCTCTTTCAACTTCTGCCAAAATCAGGCGGTCATCCTACCAGCTTTTGGCAGCAAAGCTGACTGACACCAAACAGCCTCTTTACTGTATTCAGTGAGTTATATTATCCTAATTTTAGGATGCTTTTGGCCATAACATAATGAAGTATGACGCAATGATGTCGTAGGACTTTGGTAGCTTGGGAGTGGTTTGGTTACAAAAGATCAGATGTAAAACAAACATCAATGCATATGCAAAAAGTGCAAGAAGACTGTAACAACAAAAAAGGTCAACACAGCAAACAGTTTTTTATCATATTGTCAAGAATATCATTATCACAGAAATCCCCCTGAAATGCTGAGATATTCTTTTAAACCCACACTGACTGACGTGCCCAGCTGTACTAAGACTGTTGTCTTACTTGTATGGTAGTACTTTGGGGTCATTATAGGTGAGAACACACTCCAGCACTGCCTTCTGAATCTGTGCATCCTGATGGCACAGCAACTGAAAACAGAGAGGGGAAAAGTCGAGACAAACAGATAAAAAGTCCTCAATCTTAAACATTGACCAAACAAAGCAAATTCAAAGCATCTCATGCCTCATCACTGGTTTCATCTCCCTCCTTCAGCTGCTAAAAATGAAACTGTGTCCAAATGAAAACAAAGAAATGACTGCATCCAAATGTCACTTACCTGGTTGTAGAGCTCCCACAGGCTGCCCTCCAGGTACAGAGAGCGTGGGTTGGTGAATTTGCCAAACACTTTCAGAT
Organism: Myripristis jacobus; assembly: GCA_900302555.1. Lineage (NCBI taxonomy): Eukaryota > Metazoa > Chordata > Actinopteri > Holocentriformes > Holocentridae > Myripristis > Myripristis jacobus. The sequence continues at coordinate 13,393 of OMLB01034584.1, read as the reverse complement.
GTGCAATCAGCTGTCTGTGGAGGAAGCAAATCCTAGATGTAGTAGCTGTGATTTTCTACCAAAAACAAACAAACAATAAACACATACAAACAGAATTCGAAGCTTTAAATTACTTTTATTAGATGAGCATGACAAAGCATGGAGGCGGGTATCTTACTTGGCAGCAGCTCTCCTCGGAGGGGCCTTCCTCTGCTGCCTCCCTCCCTCTTCTGCCTCCTCTTCCTCTTCCTCCCTCTCCTCCTCTTCCTCCACAGCCATCCCAGGCTCCTCCGGGGCGGCGTCGCTCCTCTTCCTCAGGTCCTGGGTGGGCGCCACCAGCAGGTCAGCAGGGAAAAACTCATTCCTGACAATAAAAGAGAGCATATTTTTTTTGGAGAGGAATATTTGGACATTTTAGTGTACTGTTTTTGCTTGTTGTTTTGGCTTCTGAACAATTTTTCTGTGCCATACGGTTCTGACAGACACCATATGGTCAAAGTTTGGGTTTAACACGGTGTCAGCTGACCTGATGAACCGGAGCAGCAGCGGGCTGAGCTCTCGGCTGCGCGGCTCCACCCTGTCGGGGAACTGGGCCATGGCCCGCCACAGCAGGCTGCGGAAGTTGGGGAAGTCCGTCCTCTCGCTGGAGTCGGAGGTCAGCTTGAGCCGCTGCAGGAACAGCACACCCACATCTCCGCTCTCGATGACATCACAGCCCGGCTCGCCGCCGAGATCTGACGCCCCTTCATCGCTGTCGTCATCATCACCGCTCTCCTCCAGTTCTTTTTCTAAGACACGGAGACAGGGGAGCTGAGCGGTGCCTTACAAGTTAACCCCTAAAATATGGATGAATATTTCCTTTTGCACTGATATGCACTGCTGGATGGGAATGGAAAACTTGTCTCAGTCTCAGACATCATGTCTCAGTCTGGGTAAATCGGAAAACACATTTTAGAAATAAATACAATTGAAACACCTTTATGTTGATATTTGATCTGATGCACCAGCATGGAAACCTTGAGATCAGACAATTTCCGTGAAACTCATGCAAACACGATGACCCAGTGAACCCTGCGGGTCAACAGGCAGACCTACCAGCTAGACCTGCCACCATCTCCAGATGTTCATGGTAGACCCTCCAGAAGTCCTTGTTGTCCATCTCTCTGGCATGACTCCTGGAGGAGAGACAAAACCAAGTCAGAGCGGGCTTAGCAGAGAATCTGTTTTGTAATTTAACATAGGGAAAAGGAATATGTGTGTCGACTAAAATGTTTTGTATGTATTGCTTATTTTCCACATTTAAACCAACATGTTAAAAGGTAAAAAAAACATGATTCCTATCAATTTTGACAATAAATGCTAAAAACACTAATACCGCATTATTAGGATAAACGCAAACTAAGAAAAATAACTTCAATTCAAAATGTTGAGGTTAGTCTTAGTCTCAGTTAAATCTTATTCTGGTGCAGGAGGATTATTTTCACTCACACAAGAAGCTCAATGACTGCGTCCCACAACGGCCTGAAATTGATGAACAACATCGCTAAGAGATAACGCAGCGGAACCTGAAATGGAAGAAGCAAAACCAAAACATGTTAAAGTCTGTGATATTTTATACTAACATTATCAGTGCATTACTGTGCAAATCATCTGCTGGAAGTTTACAAGAAGAACCAAATCAAACCCGAGTAAGGAACTGGTGACTGTTATCGACCTGTTAGAGTAAGGAATGTGAAAGCCAAAAATGTCAGTAATTGCTGAGTCACTGACAGCTGATCAACAACCCTGTCAACTCCTTGCAGAATAAGGTTCCAACGAAATGAACTCCCATCACTTTTACTTACTGGAAAAGAGCATATATTTAAAAGGTGACCTCATGGTGCATCAGTAGGTGTAAACACAAATTTCAGTGAATAAACCCTTCCCGGATTTATAGACAATCCTGCCCCTCCACCCAAAACCACCAATTAAAACTGTGAAACTCCCTCCCTAAGTGATATCCTATTCATTGATGTTTTGCTTTGATCCCTGCCTGCATAATGTCCTGCACAAACCTTAATGTTATAACAGCAAATACATAAAATCAAATAAGTAGGAGCTGCATTTCATTTCATGTTTAATTAAGGTCACTTTGTGTTAGAGGGCACTAATAATGGTTACTGGTCCAGCTTCAACAGGGGAGAACACATCACACTGGTTTTAAAATCACCTCACTGGTTCCCAGTCCATTTTAGAGTGGATATTTTCACATTGTCTTCATTTGAGTCTCTCTTAAAAAAAACAACAACAACAAAAAAAAAACTCAGACTCGCATGTTTGCTGATTTTAAGGATTATAATTATTTAATTATATTTGGTCTTTTGTTTAATCCATTCTCATTTGATTGATTTTCATGTTTACTTGTTTTAAGGTGTGTTCTATTATTTTTATTACTATTATTCTTCATTGTATTTTATCCTAATATTTTTTAACTGCTTGCTTACTGTCTTTCAAATTGCCTGCAAAGCGCTTTGTATCTTTTTTTGAAAAAGCACTGTATAAATAAAGGTATTATTATTAGTAGTAGTAGTTGTAGTAGTAGTAGTAGTAGTAGTAGTATATTCATTCATGATATTGATTACTTTTTTAACCAAATACCAATGACAATTATGAAAAGATTCAGGTTCAGTTCATACTGCGGTTTTTGGGTTATGGTTTCCATTTCAGCTCAGCTTGTTTTGTTCACTTCTTCTCTGTATTTTATCTTATTTTCCAAAATAGGCTTTTTCATTCAATGATTTGGGATAACAGTACGAAATCAACAAATACTCTTTCAAAGCCAAAAGTCTACTTTGAAAACAATCCTAAAAATACTTGTCTTATATAAATTTAAGTTAAGTGTGCTGTTAAATGGCTCTCATATAGTGGATGTACAGTTAACTGGCCATGAAACTGCTTTTTAGCCAAGTGTCCAATGACTTTTGAGCCTCTGAAAATGGGGTGTCAGTGTATAAAACTGGCTGTAATTTCTCAACAGTTAATGCCATATTTGTGTTCAAACCCTTAAATTAAAGCTGAAAGTCTGAATACAGTGTCCAGATACTTATAGACCTAAATGTATTTGTGACACAGCACATTGTAGGGTGTAGTGAGAACTGAACTTTGTTTTTTTTTTTTCAGTTCCGTTTTTTGCACGGTATTGGTTCGTTTTTTTAAGGTTCATCTTTCTATGTTTCGGTTTTATGCCTACAAATGAGAGGTGATAAGGAGTGGTCCTCTGTCTACCTGTTGGAAGCAGGCCTGCGGGCCCTGCGGCAGGCTGCGCTGCACCAGGTCGTGTCGCAGCTTCCGCAGGTGCAGCAGCTTCTCTCTGTAGTCCTGCACCGAGGCCGGCACCAGCTCCGCCTGCAGGCACACCGCAAACACCGGCTGCACCTCCACACTGTCCTCAGCCTGGACAGCAGAACAGCAGGCACACACACACACACACACACACATACACAGGATTTCTACACATTTTTACCATTTCAAAATACCACACCTGACTGTGAGCTAGGCCACATATTCTCAACAAATCTCAACGTTTCTGTAGACTTTGTTTTAGGCCTTATAACATTTGGAAATTGCACAATCACTTTTCTAGACTTCTCATACCGAGATAGGAAACTTTTTCATATGCATATAGCTCTGCATAACATTTTGGCATTTAAGCCCATTTCTACCTTTGATGCTGCAAATCACAGGGTGAAACACAACGGTAATGTCATTTTTATTTGATAGAAAAATCTATGAAAGCCCTTGGTGCCAGCTGTACCTCGGTCTGTGCAGGAAGCTCAGCCTCAAACTGAGAGAGGATCCTCAAAGTCAGGAGGCGGATCTGGGAAAAAGAAACCGATCAACTTGTGAAATCTAGTTTGCAGTAGAAGGGTAAAAAAATATAAACACTGCTAGATAAAAATTTTGACTTATAAACATTCATTCTTCTATTATTCCACCTAAGGCACTTGTATGCACTAGAAAAAACACAGATAAAACAACTTCTTTCCCCTCATTAAAACTAACGCCTAAGGCTAGCCCCAAGATCATGAAAGAGCTTCAAGATAGTAACACAGTTTTAACAGGAAGTGATATTTAAGCTAACAAGCCATTTTTTGTTGATCTTTCCAAAGCTCTAGATGATTCATGTATCATTTTGAGGTTGCTGACACCGTGACTGGAAACGTACCTTGGACATGTTGGAGGAGAGGTTGGCGTGCAGAATCTGGTAGAGCTCCAGCAGTGCATTGTGGGATAGGTGCTCGGAGACGCCGCTGAGTGACAGGCGGGTGTAGTAGAGGTCTCCTAGCAACAGGGCTGACAGGTCTGTTGGGAACTTCCTGTCGTCAACAGCAACAAAAATATTTGGGCGCTTTCCTGAGGATTACACCTCAAGCTACTTAACAAGACCTGCCATCGCTGTTGTTGCCATAGTGATGCAAAATGCAATGTAATGCAGAAGACTGTATGAAGAAAGCACATATCCTCCAAGTGCTTGGTCAGTGACTATTTTGTGTCGGCCCATTTTTTCCAATTATTGTACCTCCTTACAGATCTGTGAGCAGGACTTTGGGTAAAAAGCTTCAAATGAAAGACGTCTTCCTGGACATGTGAGCCTTTAAATCATGCATCTTCTCCTAATGTCGTCCCATATCTCACATCCACTCTGACGACGCAGGGCTTACCTTAAGATTGAAGTGACCTTGTCGACGCCGACCAGCGGCAGGAGCTGGGCGGAGCCGTCCAGAGCGAGGAGGCAGCTGAGAGCCTGTCTGGCTACAAACAGACCGGCTGCAGGCGGCAAGAGACAGGAGAGGGAGAAATGGAAATCATAACCAGTAAAACTTACAGATGAGGAAGGGCACATTAAAAAAAAAAAAAGAGCTCACAAACCTTTGCCCAGTTTCTCGGTCTCGATCTCAGACAGCAGGTGGTTTAGGAGGGCGGTCACAGCGGAAACCACACCAGCTGGAGCCAGAGGCCTGAATTATTCAAAATAATAATAATAATAATAACTTAACATGCAACTGTGCACTCAAAGGCAATCATTTTATTTCATTTCATTATTTGTACAGCACATTTCACACACTACTGTAGTTCAAAGTGCTTTACATAGACATGAAATGTAAAGAAATAAGATACATTTCAAAATAAAGAGATTATTAAAAATAAAACAGAATGTAGTGTGAGTGAAATTAGTGCAGTCCAAACTGTTTCCAACAATAAAACAATGTGATTCATTTTTGGTGATGTGGCTGTTTTGTTTTTCTGTAGTTGGAAGCTGACCCCGTTGGGCTTATTGTGGACTAAAATCAGCTGAAAACCAATGTCTAATGGAATTAACATGAAAAATATCACATAAAATATATTCTGGTCTATTACTGTAGAGTGTCATATTTGCCTGATATTTCCTGGTGTCCACAGAAAACATATCAAATTCTCTGACCTTCCCTGTGTGGAAAAACGTCTAAAAACTCAATGAAATTCCACAAATTCCATGTTGAGTGGGAACAAAAGTGTGTGTGTGTGTGTGTAGTGTACCGGAGGTGTGGCAGCAACACCAGGGCGGCCCATGGCAGCGACAGGTCAGTGATGGGCTGGCTCTGCTCTCGGGGAAGTTCAACCAGAGACAGGACCAGCTCTGGCACCGGCAGTGTCTGTTTCTGCGGGGCCGCAGCACCTGCCTGGCCCGCCTCCTTACTGCCGAACACCCTGCAGCCAAAGAGAAAAACACTCACAATCAGAAAATGCCAAAATTTTAATTGCCCAACGATGTAAATAATCGCCAGCTGCAGCCGTAACAGTGGCATACCCGTGCAAACGTGTGGTATGCAGAAGCCGGGGTATCTGCAGGACTCACAACATCAAGTTTAAGACTTTTAAGACCTTGTTTATGCCGCCCCCAATTCAATTTAATTATTTCTGGATGAACAGAAATAGTCAAAGTTATGAAAGTATAAATGTGCTGTATGAGAAAAATGGCACAAAGAAATTAACTGTTAAGGGACATTTGGTTCAACTGTGGTTACTGAAACAGATCCAGCGACGAAGAACCTTGTTTTTTTCTGTGTTATACAATTGTACCACTAACCCTGTTCTGTATCAGTCTAAGACGGGACGTACAGTGCAGGGAGTCTCTTTGCAGAGATAAAAATGAGACTCGAATAACAGGAGTCAGGACATTTTAAAACTATTTAGGTCTCAAATTTTGATGATTCATCTCAAAACTTTAAGGATTTGTCAATGCCCTAGACCTAAAGGTAATCATTTTTAATTATCCTGACATTTGTATTTTTTTCTTTTCTTTTCAATCCAAAAGCATATATCCTGCAAAATAAATAAATATATATATATTTAATCAATAGATTAATACAAAAAAATCAATAAACTCTACTCTACTGTTCAAGAGACATTCCCTGAAAAGAGAGGGTGGACAAACAGCTTCTTGACATTTCTTCTCATTTCATTTTAACCTTCATTTATCAAGAGAAAGTGAATGAAAGTGAAAGCCAGGGAAAGAAAGTGAGTATTGCATCACAGATTCACTTTCCCCAGCGGACTTGGGATTCAAAAGGTCGACTTCTGACTCCATTCATGCTGTGTGTCTTACCCTGTTGTCTGTCCAGTGAAGAGCAGCGGGTAGGTCTCGACGGCCATGGAGCCGTCAGTGGGCGGCGGGGCTTTCGCGAGGATCAGACGGACGAGCACCTCCAGGCCGCAGTGCTGAGACAGGGGATCGCCGCGGCCGAACAAGCCCGAAACGAACCGCAACAAGCTGGGCAGGAAGAGCTGGAGGGGAGGGGAGGACAGGGAGAGGAGATGCAAAGAGGGAAATAAGAGAAGACAGACAAAAACAAGAGAAACAAGTAGATATAAAGAAGAGCAGAGGACCAGCGACATGGGGATGTGTCCTGTGTGGATTTGCAAATTTCACCAGTGCTCCAACCTGTTCAAACTGTTTCATGGTGAACATCTCCTTGGTGAACTCGAGGATTAGATCCTGCTCCGTCCTGCTGCCAAACACCTGGTGGGGTCAAGAGAAGCTTTGTCATCAACAGTGTAACAGACATGCAACGTGAAAAAAACCCACACACGCCTGTTATTGGCATTGACATCAGCGCATGAAACTCCTCATCCACACGTGCATACGCAAAGCAAACTCTTTTGTTCATACAGGTGTAAACTGTCATATGTTCACAAAAAAAAACACACACATCCAAAGTGTCTCTCTGATTAAGACCCACCTTTTGGACCGTCTCCTGGATGAGTGCGGCAGGCAGGGTGATGTTCTCCCCCAGCAGCAGAGAGGAGATGATCTGGAGGAGCAGACGGGAGCAGGAGCCTGACAGAGCCGGACTCCGGAGCAGCCGCAACACCGTCTGCAGGCGGGACAACAAAGGACACACACACACACACCATACAGTGACAGGGTTTTTGTGTTATTTACAGAACTGAAGTGTCTTGAGGTGGATTATTCCTTTATGATGAATAAAATGATGAACATAAGGTTACTAAATACAATATATAACTTTGCCATTTCAGAAGGTTTTAAAGGAAACTACATCCATCCGCTGCATGTCGGTGCTGTCCCCTTACCTGGCAGACGGCCTCAGGTTTGGTGACTTTTGCTCCGTCCCTGTAGGACATCAGGGTGTGGAAAATGAACAACAGTCTCTCCAGCTGCTCCGCTGCCTGTCCAGCCTCATCTGCCCCCTCCTCCAGGACGGCCAGGACCTCCAACACGCTGGCCTGTTTGTGGGAACACACCACCGTCAGCCACAAGCCGCTCACTTAAGAATGAGCAACACATTATTCAAGAATACAGAACAGAGAGAACATGATCTACCAAGTTCTACCAAGCCTTCCTGCATACAGATGATATCTAATTTACTGTGTCCATCACATTTCAGATCTGGCAGCTTGGTAAGGGTGTCCTCGTAAAATTAGTCACTGATTAAATTCATTGACTAGATTTGCTGTGTGAGTCCAGTGTACCTGTAGGGCCTCCCAAAACACCACGAGGTGTTCTCTGTCAACGTGATCGGCTGCAGCCTGGGCCATGTGATCGAGTGCATCCCTGACGGTGTCCCACGGCAGAGAGACATCCGGGCTGCTCACGTGACCCAGCTTCCGCAGAGCCACCGGGATAGCCTGAAGAAAGGCGGGAGAGACAGGGAGGGCATGGGTGCAGAGAGTAATCAGTATGATCAATCCATCCATAATTCTATTCTAGGATTTTTTTTGGCGTTTCTCCTTTATTTGATTTCTCTTTTATTTGACTCGGCTTTGACAAACACTACACACTCTTACCAGGTGAGCCATCAGGGCACCTTGAATAAATAACTCTTACTGGCAAACGAAGACAAGTCTGACACTAATCATGTAATAAAATCATTAAGCAATGTTTTTGTCAAATGATTAATATATTTCCAAAGCAGCAATTGCTTTAGTTTTAGAGCGTGAACAGCATTCAGTGTAAAATCCATGCTGTAGCTTTTGTTTGTGTCCACGTGCCAGACGACGTGACGCTGTCTCCGTGGAGAATGAGCTCACCGTGGTGGCGCAGGAGTGGAACATGTTGCGGACGCCTTTGCACATGTCAAACAGCAGCAGGCCTGCCCCCTCTGCCTTGTCAGGGTGCTGCTGCAGGTCTGAGAACATGTGAACCAGCAGCGCATTCAGATCTGGAGCCTGAGGGACACAGCGGACCCAAAAAATAAATAAATAAACAAAAACTCAGCCATGAAATTCATTTGGGTTTATGTGCAGAAAATACTTAACACAACCTAATTTGACTTCAGTCTATTCAAAAGCACATTTTCATTCATCATTTAATTTGCATACACAAAGTGTGGATTAGTGAGGCTCTGTTGTATTTCATACTGCCTCTAACCCAGCCTCTGTTGAAGATGTGCAGACTGGATCCACTGAGGAATGAGTACAAGAAGGTACCAGCGTATTTAATCTCGACTGAGTGACCCACCTTTCTCATCAAAAACGAGAAGCTCTCTGCTGCGAACTTGCGGATGTGCTCCTTCTTGTGCGCCAGCAGCGTGCTGTACAAACTGTGCGGTGAAAAAGAAGAATTTACATCCACAAATATTTGATTACTAAAAAAAATACCCTTCACCAGCCACTGGAAAAAAAGAAGCAAAAATCGCTTTGTGCCGTTCAAGGAGAAGAAATTGCAAGAATCTCATTCGTTTTATTTCATTGTTGGCAAGGCTCATTTCTTGAATGCATTTGAAGATTGTGCTCACTATTCAAAGCAATGCATGCCTGCAGCAGCTTAATGATGGCTGTCAACTACTAGGCCATATCACTCATCTTCACATCAAACACCATCACGTTTGAAATGACTCTGGGAAATATGTTTAACAGTAAAGAACAATCTTTGCTTCCTCTTTTCCAGACTTTTTTGTGCAATTTTAAAAATTTTTTTAATTGAAATTTTTCATGCTGTTTGAGACCTTCTAGCCCTGTGCAGGAACTATGCAGATACATCTGACTGCAGCTGCTTTTACACTAGAAATAGAGAGGGGAATCATTTGTATAGTGATATTTGCCCACTGAATGGCTTGTCACTCTGTTATAAGCATCAGTTCAAGTCTGAGTCCTTCAAGAGCCTCATCAGGCGCTGTTTTCTTACCTGTACATGTTGGCCATGTCCTTGACCATGAGCCTCCACAGGTACTTGTAGAGGTAGGAGAGGCAGGTGAAGGCCCACTCCAGCAGCTCTGTGTCCTTCGTCTCCAGCAGCGAGGTGATGAGGACGAAGAAGTCGGGGAAGTGCGGGTAGAAGTCAGTCTGCAGGTCCCGGGCCAGCTGCACCACCAGGCTGGGGAGGGGGGGCAAGACACATGTCGACATGGCTCAGTAATGTTACATATAGAAAAATGACACCAAAAGTGGTATCCATTTGTCTTGTATGGATGTAGTTCAGCGGCCTCGTACTGTCAACTTGTAAATCACCAGGGAAGTCAGCAACTGCTTATTTATTGTTGGAGTAATGCACATATTTTTACAAATTTCTCATGCACATATTTTTTAATTTATGTTTTCCCTTTCTATTTCTTTAAATTTCACTTACGCTTATAGATTTTTTTTCTCGAAAATTTGTGCAGCTGCAACTTACTCGATTTCTGATTCTGATTATCATATCCAGTCCATTCTGCACATAAAAACATCTCGATCTGTCACACTTTTTTAATGTCCATCTGGTAAAAAAAAACAAAACAAAAAAAAACAAAAAAACCACACAATCTTACTCGAGAAGTGGCTGGTAGGCGAGGCTGTTCTCGACCGCCAGGTGGGTTTTCAGACTCTCCACCACGGCCTTCTGATGGAAAACCAGCAGGTTGAACGACTGGCTCTTGTTGGACACTTCTTTCAAGAAGGTCGCTGGTGAGGACATAAAAACAATCTTGCATTGGCTGGTCTTTCCTCATAGTCTCCACAACTCATGCCAGGCAAAATTGAAATATTGTTTAAAGCAGATTTTTGTCACTACTATAGTAAAAAGCTTCACAGTTAAGCTGGCAGCCATGTTTTATCACAAATCCGGCAATGTTACTGCTTTGTACTTACTGAAATGTTCTGTCAAGTTGAGATCTTTCCATTTTGTCAGCCCTTCAGAAAAATATGTTTCTACTTCCTGCCACAAGAAGCATAAAAGTCGTTAGCATCCAGAGAAAAGACAATAAGATCTGAGTGAACACCATATAAATAAGAGAAATGCTTCTATTCCACATATGCAGAATAAAGGAGCAGTTACACACCTCGTCATAAGCCCCGGTCCGGTCAATGCGGTGGATGACATCGATGTTGACATTGGCAAGCCTCTCAGCAAAAGTGAGAAACTGTCAAAGAGTCGAGACAAAGATTCACAATCATCATCATCATCACCTTCTTCTTCTTCTTCTTCTTCTTCTTCTTCTTCTTCTTCTTCTTCTCCACCATTATCAGTCACAATAACCATCCAAGTTTAATCCTACTTTACACAGAGCTAACATTTGGCCGTAGAGCTAACAACTGCAAATGCGAGTAATACACGTTTTAATGTTTTTATGTTCATTTTATTGCAGAAACCTCATTCTTACACAGGTTACACCAGTCGTGCACAACTCACAACAACATGTACAGAGGAATGTGGAAGATGTAAACAAGTAAACATGTATACAGGTGTGTATCAGTGTATCTAAGGTGAGTATCAGCTCAAAACTTATTAGAAATGGTTTTTGAGAGAGATGTGGCAGAGACATGCTCGCTCACTCACCCTGTAGGTGTTCTCAGATTTGTGATACGAGGACTTGGACTTGATCTTCATCTTTGAGCGGCTGCTTGACAGACGACAAATGCGGCGGAAAACAACTTGAAGTCACAACGTGTCATGAAAACAGCTCTTTCTTCTCTCTTTCAGCTACAAGTGTTTACACACACGCCGACACCAGGGCGCCACCATGTTGGACAAAGCATCACGGGAACTTTTTTTTTTGCTCTCCGCGTGGTGCGTCAGAGGCGAGAGGGAAACCCGCCGTCACTTCCGGCTTCGTTTAAACGCGCTCATGCAGGAAACCGGCGAAACAAGAGTGTTCACGTCTACCTACTTCCGGTTTTTCGTTTTTAACGCGTTTAAAGGCACATTCTGCCTTTTTTATCCACAGTGTATGGGTAGATTAGACCAGTGGTTCTCAATATGTGGGTCGGGACTCCCTCATGTGGTCGCTAGATAATTTTGGGGGGTCGCAAGATGATAAACACATGGGAGAGATTAGAAAAATAATAGTATAAAAAATTATCATACATATTTTTTCGGGTCATGAGTCGTCATCTGTTTGTTTTACAGTGTCACAAGGCAAAAAAGATTGAGAAGCACTACTTTTTGGTTAGGAATCAATAACAATATGTTGTGTTCATTCAGGTATTGTTTTTCTGCAACAGGCTTGTTTGGTTTCAGTCATGCAGCACAGGAGTGTCTCACGCTGAACATTACGGCATAAATCAGCCGTTGCATTTGTCACCGAGTTAGTGCACAACAGCAAATGATACATGTCCAAAAAAAAAGTCCCAAACATACATAAAAAGCAGTTGAAGGGACCCTCACACGTTCACACAAGTTCACAGACACACACCAATAATATACATGTTACTATGGATTATATATATATCTGTATTGTAATAATAGATTAATGATGCGTGTTGCAACTTTAAAGCCAAAAATTCAAGTCTTCCAGGTTGGTCAAATCCCTTCCCCATTCACTAATGTGTCAATAAACCTCCAGTTTATTCAGAGTGTTGACTTACCTCTTAATCAGCTCGATATATTTAAATTCAGTGGTCTGACCCTGATAAGCAAGCCCTACAATGAATCAGTATTGTGCAACGGAAAAAAAAAGTGTGTGCTTGTGAAAACACCTCCCTTGCTGAGAAAGGGGGATGTCAGATGATGAAAACAGCAAGTAGCTAACAAGAAGATAATGCTCCATATCTAACCTCACTCCTCCACTTACAGTAACTCTGCTTGCTATATGTCCATATTATAGTTTTTGGTATTTTAATGTCAAAAGTGCTAAGTCAAAAAAAAAAAAAAAAATTCAATCTCCCCTTATTCACCAAATTATCAAGAAATCCACAATTAATTCAAGTGCTCCCTTGCCAACTAGATCATTTTATTTCAGTGACCTGATCTTGATAAGCAAGTGTTACATGCTACGATGGTTCAAATAAATGTACAAGATAATCTGAAAGAAATACCTGGCACTACCTGTGATGACAACTCCCTTGCTGAGAAAGAGAAAGGCATTTCTTGCTGAATTTACTCAGAAAAGTGATAAGAAGACATAGGGCTTATTAGTCAAGTTTTCATGAGCCAGTTTAGCTTGTGTTAAGATAAAGTCAGTGAAATCACACATATGAAAAAATGAGGAACTTTACTTATTTCTGTTGCTCCTGTTTTATTCTAATTGTTGATTTTGATATATTTAAATGTATATGTGGTGCTCTTGGCCTCTAGTTTAAGTTTGTTAAGTCATGTAAATGCAGACTGTAGACGTAAACAGACTTATCACATTTTAATCATACAGCAAATGAGACATACAAAGATGATGTGTTACATATTTCACTCACAGAGAGCTGAGGAAGTTCTGCTTTTTGAATGATGTGCAACTTTTCAGGACAAAACGCTCTGCAACGCTGAAAAAAGTTTCTCTAGATGTTCTTGTCGAAAGTCTTCCCTTTCTGAAATGACTAAACGTTATGGCCCAGTGCAGAGAGGTGCACAGCACAGCCTATTTGGGGTAATACATGCCAGTGTGTGTGTGTGTGTGTGTGTGTGTGTATGTGTGTGTTCATGGACTCCACTGATGATAGCTTTTATCCTGTGGCCAGGAGAACAATCCCT
>OMLB01034583.1:0-10256 GCA_900302555.1 Myripristis jacobus | reverse complement strand
GATGCCACAAAGATTAACTTGAGTCACAGTTTGGATGCAGCATACTTCATTACCACTGACAAACAAAACCGCTTGAGTTTCTTACTTAGGCCATCATTTCAACGGCCCACTGGTCCAGTGTATAGTATGTGTGAGTGTGCCTAAACACATGCCTCTACATAGCTCTCGTTGTGCTACTAGGGTGAAAAGACCACAAATATGGCTCACGTCCAAACCAAGGCCATGTACCCACCAGGCAGCGTGACAGATGACCTGCTAAATCCAGTCGAGACAATGTGACTGGTTCCACTGAACCGTGTTGTCTGTTATTAAGAGCAGCGATGAGCACCATGACCCATGATCACCTGACTGTTTACTCTTGAGTTCACACTCATCAAAGGGAGCGCAAATTACGCTCGAGATGTTATAGCTGCAAACTGTTGTCACTCAAAGATAGCACACATTTAAAGGATTAAACATCATGAAGATGAGGATTATTGTGATGATGCTCATCACTGCTCTATGTGGTCTCTTCACCAGGGCCCTAAAGCAAACTATACACCAAAGCTTCTGTCAATCATTGGAAAAAAAAAAAGGAAAAACCTCACTAAGTTTCAGAACTCACTCCTAAATAAAGGGCTGCTTTCATATTAGAGATTATCAAATATAGGTATATGTGTGTATATTCTATAGAAGAAAAAGAAATGCATACATCTATATTAAATTTCATTAATATAGTATCACATAGAGTTCATTTATTTTAGTGTTCATAATACATTGTGTACAATTTATTTTTTATCCTTTACAAATCCACAGTATAAGTTGTGCCTTTTTTTGCAGAAATTGGGGAGCTGCAGGACAAAGAAAAAGTGTGTTCCTTACTTAAGGCGTTTCATGTACCAATAGCTTTCACAAAGTGCACTACATAGGGTTGGCAAGGAGTGGGATTAGCGGGAGCATTTTGGAACACACCCAAGGACTGAGAGGGGAAACAAGTCGATTGTTTTGGGTTAAAAATATCTTCTGAAGCTCCTATTTGGTTTTTTTTTTTTGAAAAACAAGGACATTGAAATAAAGCACTGGAAAATAACACTCTAAAGACAACTATAGTGAGCCTTGTCAATGCTGTGTTGTTTTTGTTTTTACTGGGTCCACTTTGTTGTCAAGAAGAAGAAAGAGAGAGGACGAGAGGAGGGGTACTAGAGAGGCTGTCTCTAACAGCCACTGTGTGTAATTATATAGTGGTTTGTCCCTGATGTGGGCAGGGTCTTGAATTATCCCAACAACTGCATACATCCATTGGAAATATCCAAATCGGTTGACTGATGGAGAGCTTTAAATTCATTATCTACAAGTTTTGCCCCACCTCCTCTGGCCGTCGCCCTCTTCCTGAAGGCCCTCAGGTGATCAGTTACGCCCACTGGCTCTCATTCTCTTAGTAATCTGTCTGTCGTACTGAAGTCCCACCTCTTCCGGTTGGCCCCACAGAGTGACGTCCTCACTCCTACATTGTTAAGTGTCCAAAAAAGGAGGTGTGCTCCGCAAGTGCTACGTCCCCTTTTTAGAAACACTCACACACATACACACATTCTTTCAAACAGACATGCATCCATGCAGGCACATAGACATACTCTCATTCAAACGCATACACATGTGCACCACAAACGCTCCAGTCAGATGCCAGTTTGTCTAGCAGTTGCTGCTGTTCCTAAATTCTCCATTCTCTGTGATCTGGAGCTTGGTGGGGTTGGTGGGGGAGATGCCATTGCGGGTCTGCATGCTGTATCGCTCCTTCAGCTGGGTCAGTGCACTCATCAGACGATTATTGGCAGCATCCAGGGATGCTATGCGTTTCTCCTGCAAACACATACGCAGAGAGACAAAATACACTCAACAAAACCACACACTCATATTCTTGCAAAATGAGGAACACCAAAGCAAATCAGTAATGGTGTGGTAAAGAGAATAAACTGATCTCAGGTCTAGTTAGTGCGCAAGTTGTGTTTATAGCATTGACTATATCATGTAGGGTCTCATGGCAGGGTTTAAGCTCTGCCACACAGGCAAGCCTCTCTCTTCTCCCTTTATAATGAGATTTTCATTTTCTTTCTGTCTGTTTACTCTGGGAGACAGCTCATTGCCTTGTTTGTTTGCAAATGCAAAGTCTCATTAATTTAGTGAGTGAAAGAGATTGAGCTCTTATGTGGTGCCTGGCTCTCAGTTTATGTACATGCATGTTATCCCAAAGAGTTTCTTTTGCATACTGAAAGTTTTTAAAACTTTTATTTTACTTTTTTAGGGATACATGATAATATTTGCACATTATCGGTGCTGTCCAATATGGGCTTTAAAATGAAATATCTCACTGGCCCCAAATGAACATTTCTGCTGATATGACATGCTAATATGTGAAATAGATCAAGTTTGCCCTGGCTGTGGCTTGTTGTGGATTGTCTCAGAGAGAGCATCATCCAAGCAGAATGAAGCTAACAGCTTTGTTTGAAAGAAACTGTTATACAAAAATAGAAATGGCATATTTTACATACACATTTTACAGCATAAGTTGAACTAGTTTTCTTATTTTGCTTAGCTGATGTTTACATTTTGAAAAGCATTTTATTTTAGGTCTGCATCTTTCGGTGGGCCTTTACTATAAGAATAGGCATAATAATATGTTCATTCCACTACAGGAGAGACTTGATGTTGTCTGCATGTGCAAATTTTCTAAATATCAGCATATATTGGAAAAAAAAAATCTAACATTATGCATCCCGATGTTTTTTTTACTGTTCAAACATCTGCTTGCTTGCATGTGTATATATTTGTGCAGGTATACATTTGAATTTGCATGTCTTATCTGTGCATTGTTCCCACATTTTTGCCTGAGTGGTGATGGTGAGCATCTTACAGACAGAATGCTATCCGGGGCTGTGCTTGTCTGACAAACACGACAACACTGATCTAGCACACCAATTAGGCACACATAATCATTCTCTGGTTAATTGAGCATTATATCCCCAACAATCCACTTTCCGAAATCTATGTACCAGTGTGCTCCAAAGTGCTACAGACGTACTTTTCTATTTCCAGACAAGGATTTCAAATACAGTTTCATATGAATAAGAACCACAGGGATTACAGAGGAGCGACATGTTGACAAAAAAGACACAAAGTATTTGCAAATGTTGTAGGTTGTATAAGAAATGGGGAGAGCTGAGAAATGTTGCTCAGTCATTCAGGCTTGTCAACGCTACAGACTTCTGACAGTTATGAATTAAACATTTCTTTCCGATGCATATCACCCTTCACTTCTCAAAGATAAAAACACCCAACGGAAAGCACATAAAAATTTGAAACACACAAACATACATCAGTTAGACAGAGAGAGTATTTACAAATCTTTGTGCTGTCGGCACTGTCAGTCAACCTACTGTAACACTGTACGTGATAGTGCTGTCAAACTGACCTGTGCGTCAATGATCTTCTGTTTGGAATCGACCACTGCTTGCATGTCTGAATGATCCTTCTTTAGCTCTTCCTCCACTGACATTAACCTGGAAATGTAAATAAGATTCTTAGTAGGTTTGGAGAGCAGTAAAGAACAGAGATTCAAAGCATAGACTGGTTAGAGAAAGCACTTGCCATCCCAAAAAAGAGGTGCACTATTTAATTAAATACCCTCATATCGCACATCTTCATCCATAGGGCCTCACTCTGTCCTCTTCCTCAGCCTCTGTGAGCACCTTCGTTGATTAGGCGCACCTTCATAAAAGTTGAGTTCTGTGTGTTTGGTTTGCACCCTCTTGTGTAATGCTTTTTGCAGTCTGTACTAATTAGTGATGTGCTATGCACTCTTTTGGCAGTACAGTAGAAGTCCCACAAGCATGAGCCACTTCTAGTTTAGTGCACAGTGCATCCACATACCAAGCGGCCGCTCCGTCATTTTCTGCTTGTAGTGGCTAAGTCAGTGCATGAATTAAATATTTTGTTCAGTGACTCTCTTAGTCACAGCAAAGCTACAGGAGCTGCTGTCTGCGGGGGAGAGGGTTCACTACACCCCCTAGTGGCCTTAAGCAAAAATGTATGTAGGCTTACATTTTTTAAGCACGTTTCTTGCAATCCACTCTTCTGCAAAAGTGAACTGAACACTGAAAAACAAACAAACAAACAAAAAAAAAAAAAACAGGCTTTTTTTGTCCTCAAACTGTCACCAAAGAAAATAGCAGGTATTTGTGCCAGCTGGAAAAGGAGGCGCTTTCTTCTACAGTACAATAGGTGAGCTATTCATTGGACAGTGTTGAAAACTCAAGCAGTGTCTATGCTCAAATGCTTTCAATGTGGCCACTAGGCTATTGTCTATTGTAGAGAGTGTAAACTTGTTTGTCTGTGTATTCTGGCAGCTTGTGCCTCTGTAATCTTCTGCTTGCTTTTTAATGAGCCATATTATTTGGAGAAGCTGTCAACTCAGCACCTATATCCCATAGTGGCTCTTTGACAGTATGAGTTCTTGTGTCCTCAATGATGTGTTTTACATAAAGTCTGACAACAATAACACAAGGATGCAAGATGGATAAAGGTCCAGTAAGTTTATTTGCTAGTTGAGGATTTATCAGAGGGTGACTTGGCCAAAGAGAACAAGAGGAAGCATTCATTTTGACACTAACTCAAGACATCCAAGCAGCACAATGGTCTACAACAGCCTTTCTCAACTGGGGTGCCACAGAATATTCTGACATTGTTCACATAAGAAAGAAAAAAAGAAAATAGATCCAGAATCAGATCATTCTGAATGTGAGCCGCCATCAACTTCATCATCTAGTGGTAGCTCAGCAGCCAAGGCAGTTGTGCCCAGCAGCAAGACAAAGACAAGACAGCATGATGACAGCTACTTGTCGTGTGGTTTCATCTTTACCGGGCATCCATCATGCCCTCTCCTGTGCGCCTGGCATGTGGTCTGAAGGTGCCAAACTCAGAAATGGTTCCAAGCAGACTAGAAAGGCATCTGACAACAAATCATCCGTCACTAGCCATCAAGAATGCAGAGTGTTTCATTTGTTGGAAAAGTCAACACAGCTAAAAAGAGCAAGTGGTGACGAGGTGGCTGGGTCTGCAACCCTTGAAGTTGGTTGATGTGCACTTGAAAGCTCAAAACTTGCCGCTGCTTAAACAAGAGCAAATGGCAGGAATCAGGCAAAACTGCACATTAAATGAAAAAAAAAAAAATTCAATATGGCTTTTGACAGATATTGGATATAACTGGAGAAGGAGAACCTAATAGTTTGAGCTTGCACTGTTGCAATTCTGCTACTGTTCAACATGTTTGTGTGAACTGGGCTTTTGGAGCCAAACTTACATCAAGAACAAGTGGAGCGACTGCAGGCTGTGGACCACAAGGGTCTGCCTCGCATCCCTGCCAGACATATGGCACTTACGTGTATCATCCCAGGCTCAGGTTTCCCATCAATGGAAAGTCACATTTACCCCACCACCCATCTCTCTCTACTTATGGTGTGTGTGTGTTGGCTGTCAGAGGGATGTAGAGTGTATGTTTTATAATCAATTTTAGACTGGGGTGACTTGAGATTTTGCATACTTTTATCGGGTGCTATGACCGGGAAAAAAAGGCTAAGAAAAGCTGTTCTACAAAAAAGCCATTTGAAACAGCTGGACAAGAGCAAAAAAACAACTTGATTGATCTTGCAAGCAATGTCAAGCACATAGTCCAGCATTACTGTAGGGAAGATCCTGTATGTGCTTACTTTTAATGGAGAGGCCTTTTTTTCAAGATGAGCATGAACTTTCTCCACAAGGTCACAAGTACTGACATAGCATTATTTCAGCTGATAACAACCTTTCTTTGTTAGCTTTATTAATTCCTTCGGTATGGGAAATTTTATTAAGAGAGACTTTACATAAGAATGTTTTGCTGACACAGTGCCAAACTACATTTTTTAATAATATGGGCCCTTTGTGTCAACAAATCTGTATTTAACAGCCCAGGGGCACTGACCTAGGTACAGGTACTACACAGCAAAAAGTTTAATCTTAACAGGTCGTTTAGCCTCACTACAGTGATACAGGATTTTTGCTTAAAACAATCAAACAAACTTTTCTGATGCTAATCAACTTGTTTCCAAAAGTTTCTTGAATGCTGAAGTGTCATTTTGTTCATACTAATTGGCTGACTTGCCTTATTCTGCCTTGTTTTAGCATATTTATACCTTTAGCCAGACAAATTCCTGAAACAAGTGAAATTGCATTGGAAACAAGTGGGATTAGCTCATCCCACTGGTGGACATTTTTCACTTGCTTTGAGAAAAACATGATTTTAAGACTGAAAATAAGACTGCATGACTTGTTTTTCAGCTGTTTTGTTGTTTTTGGTATTCTGCTGGTAACTGGTAACTTGAGTGTCATCACAGGGATGATCTCGGCGCAGATTCAATGGTGTTTAATAGGGGGAAAAAATAATCGATCTGAAACAGACATCTGCTGTCACGTTTCAACGTGGACCTCAAGAAATAAAAGAGAAAGGGCTTCTAAGGCTCACTGATTTTCAGCAGTGTTAGACAAACAAACAGAATCCAGCACAGAGGCTGCAGCTCCACTGTAACACCAACAACACAATGTATATCAGTGAGGTTAGATTTTTTCCACCTTTAACCTCCTCTGTAAACTTGTCTCACGCCAACTGCTTTCTCGAGCTGACACTGTGCTTCTAAGTTTCATGGAGGGCTTAATGGGCCAGGGGCCACCCTTTTGTGACAGTTTTTTAAAACTTTTATTTTACTGGCATTTAAAATGCACAAAAAACACTGAAAATAAGATCTCCTCTCCCTCAAGAAGCCTTCCCAAATATTCATTCCTTTGCAAAGGCAATGGTACATCTGTCAATGATATGCACTGCTGAGGCGTCTTCTCTAGTGTTAAAAAATAGAGGCTACCAGAAGTTCTCCTCTATGCTCAACATGTGCTCTGTAGAGTAATGAAATTAACATTTTCAGAAACAAGCCCTACTGCTGTAAGGTTAATATGGAGTCTGTAATGCAGGTAAAAAACACAGCAAAGACTTGTTGAAAACAAGAGGAAGAAAACATAGTAAGCACGAGATTTCTTGCTTTCATTTTATGCAGCTTATGTTGTATTTGTGTTTTCAGTTGTCTTTAATTAAATGTTAATGTGCCATCTAACAGCAAATCCTGAAGAGCAAAGGTTTGTCAAAGTTTTACTGAATTTTCTTTTGTATGTATGACATGTCACGATTTTCAAATAAATATGTTCCCTGTAATTTAAATATCTGTTTTTTTGTTTGTTTGTTCCTTTTTATTCAACCGGCAATTTCACCTAGTGATCTGTGTTGCTATAGTAACACATCGGCTTCCAGTTGTGCAGAATGGCACGGCAAGGCCACACCACCAAATGTAAATTAATGAAATAAAAGATACAGGGCATGTAAACAGTATTAACTTCTGTAATTAAAAGTCAAAGTGCAGTTGTTGCACAGTCACCTGACTATCGTATTTGGAAGATAAGTCCTAACCCACCCTGCCCTCTGCTAGAACAGTGCCTTAAATATGAGTCCATCTGTCACGACTTCTTGCTGTACCTGCTGATGATGCCCTTCATCTGGAGGTCCTTATCGTCCTGCTGTCTACGCAGTCGCTCCTCAGACTCCTCCAGCCTGGCCTGGTACTCCATCAGGACCTTTTGGGCTTGTTCATCCTGGCCTTTGAGGCGAGCTTCATACTCTTCAAGCTTCTGTACAGACGCACGCAGCTTCTCCTGCAGTACTGCAATCTCCTGCTGGTACTGAGCAGCCAAAATACAGAGATGGAGAGAGAAAATATTTAAAAAAACAAAACCCTCCTCATCATTGTTGTCATTATCATCATGATAATTGTCATCATCAGCCCTCAGCAGGATCAGCAGGATCTTCCTGTTGATTACCATACTGTCACTGACAAAAACAACAACAAGAGCCAAATATTTCTATGAGTCCTGGGAATGACATCCTCTTACTGCTGGGACTGGGGATATTTCTTGCTGTATTGGAGACATAGGCTCACATTGCTATAATGACATTGCAATAATGGAAACCTAGGATATTCCCATTTGTGGCCTCACTAGTATCATAAAAAAGTATTTTCTCCTTTTTTTATATTATCATTTTTCTTGCAAATGCAACCCTTTTTTCAGCAAAATTAACATTCTCTGGTTATTTTATAAGTACTGAGGTAGGACTGTTAATAGTAGCAAATCTTTCACTGCAAAAAAGCTCAACTGTCTATAAATCAGGAGAGTGTCCAGTCCAGCTGTGCCCCTAATCAGACTTCTGGTTTGGCCCTAAACCCAAGACCTTTGACCAATTGAGAGGCCGAGCTTAATCTGGGGAGTGTCAGTGAGAGAGAGAGAGAGAGAGAGAGAAAAGAGGGAGGATGAGAAAAGAATCAGAGAGAACAGAAAAAGAGGGAAGCAACCTCTGTCGTTCTAGTCTAGCCTGTGACATAAGCCCTGAAAATCTCTTCTTGACCTCTTGCTGGACCCAGGAGAGGCTTTGAAAGGGTTTTCTGCTGGTGTGGAGAAATGTGTGGAAGAAGAAAATCCCCTCTGGATTTAAAAAGATATTCTCTACAGTCAGTCAGCTTGTCACCAAAAGACCACTAAGATTGAATCAACTGACAGGAAACGTGAATGAAGAAAAAAACAAAAACTACTCAGTAAGCTATAGATTTTGAGATAAAAACAATTTTGATGCAATTCCAATTTCTTGAATTTTTCAAAGCATTGTCTTAACACACACACACACACACGGCTGCCTTTATCCTTGTTTTAAGTAAACCCTCATTCACATACTTTACTACAATATTGCATAATGTTCAACATTTGCTGCTTATCTTAATAAATAATACTTAAGTGATGTCTTATGGTAGCCACTTTCATTGGATTTTTTTTTCTTTTGCTTTCTAGTGTTTGTCTGTAAATGATTTGATCAAAAATGAAAAAAAAAAAAAAAAAGGCCAGTGAAAACT
The DNA here is from genome assembly GCA_900302555.1 of Myripristis jacobus. NCBI lineage: Eukaryota > Metazoa > Chordata > Actinopteri > Holocentriformes > Holocentridae > Myripristis > Myripristis jacobus. Next base: position 1,248 of record OMLB01034583.1, on the reverse strand, counting down.
CCTCATCAATATGATTACGACCAATGAACAGAGTCACTAATTCAGTCTATTATCCAGCTGGAGCTGAGGGAGAGGATGAACTGTCAGAAGACTTCCAGTGATCAGATTAAATTACACAACCAGATGACGCTGCTAGCATCATTAATCTTTTCATGTCATCTTATGCTTATTTTGCCGCCTCACTCTCCCCATCTCTTCCTCATCACTGGACCTTGTTTCTTCAATTCATCTTGCCGGAAGAAAGAGTGAGCTCATAGATTTATCTCATGAGCTCCTCTCCCCATTCTCCACTCTCAGCCTGCCATCACTAATATCCCCAGAGATCAAGTGACATTAATACAGGGGGAGTGAACCTGCGACCTTTTTCAGTTCCGATGCCGATACCGATGCTGGGGCCTTACATATCGGTCGATACCCGATCCGATCTTGTTGATTTAAGAAGCTACACACCTCAACAGCAGCGGCGGCTCCCTTTGATCTGTTCAGCTGCTGGAATTCCTTGTGCTCCTTTGCATGGTATTTCTGGAGGTGCTTGATTAAATTTGTGGTATTATATCTGGCAGTGCTACCACCACCCCTGGCAACATTCATTTTACATACATTGCAAACTGCCGTTGAGCTAGTTGGCATGCTAAGGGTGAAATACCTCCATATCCCAGACACTATTGTTTTGCTCCATGTTGCTTGTGTTTGCAACTCAACTCAATCAACTCTTGTGGCATGCAGCACACGTGCTGCACACGTGCCATATGATGTAGCCCCTGTCGCAAAGATTTAAAGGGGAAGGATCGGTCTTACAGATCGGCTGCTTTTACAGATACCCGATCCAGGTAAAATGTTGATATTGGCGCCAATATCCGATGCTAATATCGGATCGGTGCATCCCTAGTACAGATACATATGGAAACATTTATATATGGATCACATTCCTCATCAACCCTTTCACTGCTGAATTGGATTGTTTGAAAGCTCCTTTAGTGGCAGATGAAACACCGTCTCAGTTGGAGATGACTGAACTTTTGGGGGATGACAGACTTAAATGTGTTTCGAGAGAAAGAACCACAGTGTTTTGGAAAATTGTGCCCACAGATGGATTTCTCAATGTCAAACAGCTTGCACTCAAGCTCATGTCAATGTTTGGATCAACCTGCGTCTGTGAATCAAGTTTTCTTCTACACTGAAACAAGTGAAGTCAAAACATCATGCTGTTCTTACGGACACACATGTGAAAGAGCTGCTTCATGTGGC
>OMLB01034582.1:0-14446 GCA_900302555.1 Myripristis jacobus | reverse complement strand
GGCTCAATAAAACGGTCGATATAGCAGGCATATATAGGTGAGCTGAGTTGGCATGCTGAACACGGTGCTGGGGTTATAGTTCGCATTGTGTTACTTAATGGAGCAAAACCCGGGGTACAGAACGCTGCAAAAAGATCATCTCTGAGATGATGGCGTGGCACTAACATCACTACATAACGAGTGTCATATTTTTAAGCCGCCCCAGGCAAGGTTTTATGAACAAAAACACACTCATCTTATCGGGCCGTGCCACAGAGCAGAGTGTCCCATCCTCCGTAACATGGACACTACAGATCCACGCTATTTGCGCAAATAAAACGCTGGGGTCAGGGATTTACCCTTCTCTGCCCTCTGAACGCGCCGAATCCAATACAGACCATCTGATAAACAGCAGCAGGCGAACGCTTTGCTCAGGGATAAATGGACGCCCTGACATTGGATCTTTTGTTACATGATTTGTGCGTCTTACATTTTCAATTTTCAGCGAGGTGCCTCCTGCTGCCATTCGAAGCCCTAGTGCAGCTTCAAATCATGTTCGTCTCATGGAAACCGTTTCATATAATTTGTGTTATTCCATTTTTACTCTCATCGCATTTGCCTGTTTAATTTGCCAATTTGTTCTGTCCTCCATTAATCAATGCATAACATTTTTTTGTGTGTTTATCATTTATCTTGTATGAATTTGAAAGCACTATGCAAAGCACTCAGTCTGTTAGTTAGTCTGTAAAGTCCTAAACAATTAACTGAACTCATCATAATTATTACTCCAATACGGCAAGCAGACAAAACGCACAAGCACGCACACACACACACACGCAAAGAGATGCACACAACAGGTTGTTTATTGTTGTTCTTCCTGATTTAATAGTGAAACAGGGATGCAGTGCTGTTGTGCATCTAATCTACCTATAAAGCATATTTGAATCCATGTTATTTTAGAATACAATATTCAAATTTGATTTTTTGGTCCAGCTAATAGCCCTATTGCAAACCACTAATAACGACCGCTAATGGAGAAGTAACCCACGTAACTTGTATCTGTTGGGACTTTTATGAATGGCGGACAGTCTTCCCTGAACTGGTTTAGCATAACAGCAGGAGGACAGTCATTTGCTGATAAAGGCGTTACAATAATAAGAGTCCCCATTACAACAGGCTTTTCCTCTCCAGGAGGGTAATGATAATTAGACATATACTGTCCGTCCATCCATCACACGGCGGGGAGTGAAACACTTGGCCCTTTATGGGAGTGTATCCGCTTTTCTTAAGACACACACACACACACTCAGATCACTTTACACAGTCAGATCTATGTGTGTGTGTGTGTGTGCGCAGATGCGAAGGGAAACAGTAGGAGGATAATGGCTGGATCAAGGCAACAAATTTTGATGATTACACTCCTATGGAGCTGCTGAGCGCGAGCTGCCGATGGGCACCATAAAAAAAAAGATAAGTTTTGATGCCTGAGGCGTAATTTGGTCTACGGATTCATGCAAACCTCATAAAGTTGATCCGACCATCCTTTCTGTCCCTCTGCAAGTAAAACCACCAAATGAATGGTAATGAGCAAAGTTGGACTACACATTCATATACAAATCAGCGCCCCAAGATAAATTTAGACATTTTTTTTTTTTCTGAAGTCTCATAAGTTTTTTTTGTGCAATGCTAATTACAAATGAGGTCTATCCATTCAGTGACAGTGAGATAACAACCTTTCTACTCAGCAGCTACGGTCGTTATTCCGCTCAGCGTTACGCTATCATCCAAATGCCATCACTCAGGGGATGTCCCACTATTCACTAGCAAATTAACTATTCTGATGAACCCTCAATCAACGGCCGTGCGCACGTAGCTGTCATCCAAACCTACGACAATCACTCTCTCTTCTCTCCTTTAATTTCCTCCGCTCCCCAGGAGCAACAGTTGGAGATAAGTGACGCATTAGACCTGCATTTGTTCCCTTTTTTGGAGCCCATACAAGGCTTATTTAACTTCTCATAACAGATAGTTAAGTGCACACTGTAGCTAATTAAGTACATGTGCAAGATTTAATTGTTAGATATTGTTGTTAACATGAGATAAAGAAAAAAAAAATGGGAAGAGAAACAACCGATTTGATTGCTCATATTCATCGCATCACCCACTCGGGTGTGTTGTTTCATATTGTGTAATTTGAGAACTCTGGGGCATGATGCCTATTGAGCAATAGCATATTACAAAGCAGCATGGTGGCACAATGTTTACTAAGGAAATTACACATTATGCCGCTGTGTCCCATAAGAAAATTATTCAATTACAGTTTCATTGCATTTGTTGATGCGCGTTTGCCTGAAAATGATTCTTAATGGCTGCTGGGACTGCAGTATTAAAAGGTGGAAAGGAAGAGCAGAAAAAATAACAAAGGCGGGGTTAGGGATCAGAAGTGCTTAATTTGACGCAGAGTTATTATAAAGCGTGACCTTAAAAAAGAGTGAGACCCAGAATGTGATGACGGGCACCAATAACGGAGAGGCAGACAAGGCTTAGAGGATGATAATGAGAAATGGACGGATGAGATGGAGAAAGCAAGTGAAAGTGGCACGGGAATGTAAGGGTTGAGGGTGGTAAGGGGGCAGGGGGGTTTAAATGATGAAGTTTGTGCTCTGTGACAAGCGCTGGATCTCCATTTGTCAGTGCTTCATGGCATCGTGCGCTTAGCCGTGTAATGGATGCACTGGATCTGCGCTGGCCTTAACATTAACCGCTCTCAGGGTTTGAGAAAAGAAGCATGGGCATACGCTCGCTAAATTATTAGCTTTGTGCACTTGAGTTGAGAAAGCAAGTAGAGCTGGCATGCACTTGGAAAACGAACAAAACAGCAACTTTGGACCTTTTAATGCTTAATTACGCTGCATCGGAGAGGAGGGTGGAGATGTAGGTCAAAATGAGGCAGCACATTTAGCCATCATCTCTATGGTTTGACACAAACGAGGAGGAAAAAATCTGGAGCTGCAGCGCACTGCAAGAGTATTACACACCGAATTGCCTCCCATTATTACCAAAATTCAATGAACTGTCAAACAAGCAAGACTTCTTCCACCTCACTGTCTTGAATTTGAGTGTTACAACTAATAAAAATTTTGACGAGATTCAACGGGGCAACCGGAGGACAGATGTTGCCTTGGTGCACCGTTGTTGCTTGCTGTGCGAGCTGAGAGGTAAAGCATTAACACGTGAAGTTTATGTGTTGTCGCTGACGGGCTGAAATCAGCCAATCTGCCAGGCTTTCCGGGGATAGCCTGCACTAAAAGACGTGGCTGAGCGGTGCATTGTACTGTGAATGTGAGTGTTTGCTGGAGGTTAAGAAGTGTTGCAGTAAATCCGTTCCACTGCTTCTCACGGCTCCTGCCCAGATATCTGGATGGTGCCAAGCTTTAACAAACAGGCTCTCTGAGCTATCAGCCCTAGTTATCAGCCCGTCACACTGTATGGGGAAGATAAATCTAGGCAATTAAAATTTAAATTGCCATGTGCACTGCCGTGACTCCCCTCTTTCCCTGTCTCTCCCCGTCTCTCTGTGGTACCCGGCTGGTCTGCTTCAGTCCTATGTCAGGGGGAAAGGCAAACACATCCTTTATGCATGTTCACTGCCGGGGAGGGAAAATGTACTGGTCAAGCAGAGCTACTTTTTTGCTCAGTGGAGAACCTTTGTATTTCACCCTGGAGAGAGATTACGACTAGCAGCACTGCTTCTCAGCTTGTTTCCTGTTGGTGCTTTCCACCCAAATTGTTATGTCTCCTTTTTACGAGGGACAGGGTGACGAGAAAGTTATCAAACTGGATCCCCAAGTAACCCCAATCTGGGTGAGGGTCAATGAATCATGATGCTCTTTCTTTTAATGATTACTGCCACCGTGTTCAGGAGCAAGGCACTGAACCCCAAACTGCTGAAGTGGAACTGCTCAGCGCTCAGCTGCATTGGGCAGATCCCACAGGCAAGTGCATGTGAATGGATGCAAGCCCATGCTCTTGCATCTCAGCCATCCCTCAGGCAAAAACTGACGGTGAGAAAACATGACTGAATTAAGTTGGCAGATTTCTGCTTTCAAACGTTGAATAGTGAGAGTGCTTTGACATATGCAGCATTTGGTCTTGTTGCTCTTCGGCTGGGCAGGCTGTTTTGGTCCATACCTGAATACGACCTGTATCCGGGTGTGGACCAAAACAACCAGTCTAAGCTCTTCTTGTGAGAGGAGGTCTCGGATACATCCCAGCAAATCCAAAAGCAGCAGAAGGGTGGTTTGATTTCAGTGGGAACACAATATTCGACCCTGATTCAACCCAACTCTGGGACGCGAACCAAACATGCTGCATCTACAGGTTGTGGTAGGAACACATTGTCTTGCCTTCCCTGGCTCATATTTATGCTCTGGCTCATATTTATGCTCCTTACTAAATCACTTATTTATTTACTTACTTTTTACTTAGTTTTCGATTTCTATGCTTTTTTTTAATGGATTTATTTGGTTTTGTAACAACAGCATTATATGCATCTACATTGTCAACAGCACTCTACTGAACTAGACTTTGCAAAAAGCGATGAAATAGAGTAGAAAGACAACCTACGGTAATAGACTCAAGCTTGCTCAACCTTGGGTGTGACACAAATTATAAATTCTGATTTGGCCAGGGGAAGAGACAGCTTGTTATCTATAAGCCAGTTCCTAGTCTTGCAAAATTCTTCACTCAGAATACCCTTTAACCTGCTCTCATCTTTATGGGACACTAAAATGGATGAATCCGCAGTATATAAAAACAAATGACGTTCATATAAATTAAACATAGTATGGGCCCGATAACCTGTCTGTCTAACAGGTAAAACCAGCCCAAGGACTATGGACTCAAACCCAGAGCAAAAAGCTTCCTAAGTAATACTGCGTGGTCCACTCGCCCAATGAAAACATGCCTCATAGGTCTGTTCCACAGGTCTATATTTCTGACCAATAAATGAATGACTCTGCTGAGTGCATTGACAACCCTACCCCTTCTCACACCCTCCTCAGCTGATGTTTTCTATTTTCTGGTCTGCTTAAATTTGTGCAGTGTGAAGTCAAATCGGACCAAACAGAAAACACACCAAAAGTATCAATTTCACTCTGACTTGGACCGGACAAACGGAATAATATGTGCAAAAGTGCGAAAAGATCCCTCGTCCCATCCCAGCACCAACCATCAAAGCTGCTCTAGAGACGGGGTGAGTGTGTATAATTCAACACCAATTCACTCCAGCTTTTGAGACGAAGTCAACTCTGTGGCACATCAAAGTCAAAGTCCAAGCTACAGCTGAGTTTTTTTTTGTCTGGTTACACGGGCACTGAGGGTAAAAATAGCCACAGTGACACGCAGGGTAACTCAGTACCTCTCCTGAACATTGTTCTTGCCTGCATCACTCCACCAGAAGTACGGCTGGGTGAACAGAGGACGGGAAGTGAGCAAGAGAGATGAGAAGTTTCTGACACCAACAACCAGCTCCACGTGATGAGCGCTCCTCAGTGATTCTAGTGCAAACGATGGGATGAGACTATCTCATTCCTCAAAGGGGGACGCAAGCGAAGATGAAAGTTGGAGCCAAGGGCAAGAGGAGATCCACTGTTCCCACTGCTGCTTTGTTAAGCTGAGAGCAACTGAAACAGCAGAGCGCTTCAAGTCAAAATGATATGAAAAATGGCTTTTCAATCTGTTGGATAACGTTTCATGGCGGAATTGTGACCTATTCTACAATAAATGCCAAAGAATTTACTGTATTTTTTTAATATTTTTCCCATGACTTCTACACCCTGGAAAACGGTATACCTTCGGTGATGACGCCATACTGAATCACTTGGCATGAAATTTAATTCCAACCATTAAAAATATCCCATTTTTTCAACAGTTGAACAGCCACATCCCTCTCATCACATTACACTGTCTTTCTCTCCCTTGCTGATCGCCCACTGTTTTACACTTCTCAAAGAAACCCTCTCTGTCCTCAGCCCAGTCCCCAGCATCACGTTTCAAAAGGAAACACATTAAATTAAGAAAGCATAAGGCTCTAATACTGTTGATTCACTGTGACTTTAATGGAAAATAATTGGTGGGGAAATTTCGTCCAATCTGACCCGAGCCCGTGCAGACTGGCTGCCGTTTCAGGTCCAAGCAAACGAGTCAAGTTCTGCACAGACATTTTCTCAACTATTCTTCTCTCCCACGTTATACTTCTTCCTGGCAGCTCAAGCAATTGTGTCTCTATTCAACTGGTTAATCAATAGAAATAGATCTAGCCTTAGAGCTGCTTTCGGTGCCATCAATACAAACGTTGACACGGTGGTGGATCAGAATCGGCAACCAATTCAGGCCCAAGGGTCAACGATATCATTACTATCAGTCTTGCCACGGGGTCTGCGGAAAATAGCTGAGGTTCATGAAAAATATATAGCTTGGTTTTGTGGGTTGGTTGCGAAGAACAGCAACAGTAAATAAAGCACCTTTCTGCTGTGAATGTACCTAATAAATACATCAAGTCGAGGCTAATGGGAATAAATTAGCCATTTTTTTTAAGCCAGCCCACTTTGAAATCAACCATTCAATCAATGCAAAGAGGATTTGGACAAAGAATAAATCCAAGACATACAGAGCTGCATTTGAAGAGGCTCCGTCTGATTTATATGTGCATTTAGCACACGCACACACACACATCACACACAAACGGAGGCACAGACGTGCACACTCACACACACACAATAGGCCTCAGGCAAGGCAAAGCTGGTCTCTCAATTTTCATGCGCCTGTTTTCTTTTGCCGTGTCTCCATCATCGGATAGTCAATCTTTGATCTTTGATCCATGACAATAGTGCGGCCTTTCCCGGTCCCTCCCCCCGCTTCGCACTTTACCCAACCATGTGGAATAATAACAGTAACATCTCACTACCAGCAATCAGTAAATCCAACACAATGCAGCCGCCGTGCCAGATAATGCAAACGACCAGATAAGCATTGGAGTGATAACCTCACACACTCATACACACGCACGCACGCACACACACACACACACACACACAGAGGATCTTAAAGATGCAAAGAGCCTGGCAGCAGCACAACACAGGGCTGTGCGAGCCCATATGAAGCAGGAGATATGAGGATGATGGAGTCTCTGAGGTATGGTGGAGCTGTGATAATAGAACAGCTTTTCCATCTGCTAGAGGAAGGACCCTGAGCCCAGGCGTGACAGAGCAGAGCGGCAAGCCACACCCAGGAACAAGCTTATGCAAAACGCAGAGAGAGAGAGGGAGGCAGAGAGAGCGAGAGAGAGAGGGAGAGAGAAAAGAAAGATGAGGAGAGAAAAATAGACATCCCTCATTTTTCACACAAGGGTTTGGCTTTGCGATAAACACCGATCCACTTCGCACCTATCCATCTTTCTAATGGCGCTTGTCTGTTATCCAAACTCCAATGTAAATATCATCTGTAATATCCCATAGGCACGAGTCCCCACGGAGCATTTGTTTATGCTTGTGTGTGCTTGCGCATGTACACATCCGTAGGTGTGTGTTGATCTGTGTGTATACCTGGACATACGTGTGCGTGATTACTAGAGTGTGGTGTATGTGTAACACACAATCGGCAAAGCAATAAAGCAGAGCAAATGGTTTAATAAAGGCCACTGTGGTCCAAAAATATCGAGCTACTCTCAAACAGTTTCTGCCCGATTTACTTTATAGACTAAACAAAATATATCGTGCACTTTACCTAAATGCCACACATGACAATAAATCAAGCCTGCAAAACAGCCTGTGTGTTTGTGTTTGTGTTTGTGTGTGTGTGTGTGTGTCAGTCTCACTCATCTGTGCTTTAAAGGGGTTTCTGTGGTCCACTACACACTCTGTCACTAATCAGTGGCTGGATGCAATTGTAAACACTGTGGGTGTTGTTGTCACGGTGATGGTGGTGAGAACTGGAGAAGCCTTCTCTATGCACGACTGCCTATGCGGTAACCTCAATTCAAACATGCAGAATTGCCAGTGTGAACTCCCTGATCTCATCAAGGCGCACAAAAAAAAAAAAAAAAAAACTAATCAAATTCACTCACTGCCTTGTAACTCTTCAAGACTTTTCAATTCTGACAGGGCATATTACTGGAGACGGTTATATTTTGATACGAATCGCATGAGGTTATCATTCCATGGCCTCGGTGCTGCATTTATACACGGCGAAACACACAATACGAACACTGAAATGCATTATCATCATTAAGAATATGAGATCATGATGTAATTTCCAGGCCAGCCGTGATGTCAGTGTCATCACACGACGGCAAGTGAAAATCCAGCCAGGGTTCCTTTCTATATTTGCCAATGACCGCAATTACAGAAGGGGTTTTCCCACAGCTAGGGAGCCATGTAAAGTTTACTGGTGTGATTCTACTATTCTAGCAACATGTGCATCTCTGCAATGAATCATAGGCCGAGATGTTAAATCATTTATGAGGCTTTCACTGGCTGTTGGTTGAGTCTGAGCGTTACACAGAGACGGGAAAGACCTCCCTGCCCTATAAATAAACAGCGCTCGGTGCTGGCTTCCTCTGGGCCGATTCAACAGAGCATTACGAGATCGGTCGAGGGCCATGAAAATCGCGGCTGACCAATAAACTTATGTAACTTTGAGGACAATCACGGTTAATCGCATCGGATCTAAGATCAGAGAGCAAAGAACAACACAAGTTGGGCCGACTTTCAGCGAGGAACGGAGTCAATCTGTCATCACCTAGTAAAGACGCTTGGCCAGGTTCCTAGGCTGCACCGAACAAGCGCCATAAACTTGTGCAGTACAAGGTCACCGTACAGTCCATGCTATCAAACAACGGCTTATAACCCTTTGTACCACGAGATGGAGTACAAGTCTTCACATCAAGCACAATTACTGTGTCTATATGCACATCAGATTATTGTCAGTAACCGGGTTATGGCAGGAAACTGGGTAACGTATTTACATTTTACTTTACTCTGATCACTACTCCAACCCCCTTATGCACTCCAATAATCAGATTTACCCCCCACCGTCGACATTGCCCTGGCTAAAAGCGGGGCTGCAGCCTCCTCGGGTGGAGGGTGACAGATGCATCTTTCATTTCCTTATATTTTCATCAAACAGAACACCATAAAATTATTACACATTCTTCAATGAATGTATGTACAGTGTTATATGTTTATCGTGGATAACTTTCCTCATTCCTTTCTCTTAACCCCTTACCCTGATGATGAAAAAACAGCTTTCTTGTTTACACGGCATTTGCGAAATCAGATAACTCCCAGTACGTGGCGAATAACTGGCTTACTTTAGCGCATGTAAATGTTAACGTTAATATGTGCATGCTGGCTGAGGATAAAACACACGACCAGAACCTTCTCTCTTTTGTTGGGATCTAATCTCTAAAGGAGGAAAATACTCCACTGCCCCTCTGTCTTCTTAGCAGCAAGAAAACTTCCTATCTGTATTCATCAATGTCAGATGTAATTAACCAAGATGGCCGTTAGTGCTCGTCCCTGTGGAGTTACATCACAGCTTCCTGAGGGCAGGGTCATTGTGCCCCTTGGGTCACCAGGGGCTTTAACTCTTCCAATACACTGATCAGGGCCAAACCTTTCTTTCTACTCCCGCCTCACCACAGTCATTTTAACGTTAAATTAGACACATGGCCATTAGATCAAATTGACTGTTCTGTTCTAGGTCGCAAACAGAGGTAACAGGACTTTCTGTGAAATCTTGAAGACGTTTTGCCACTCGCCCAGGAAGCCTCCTAAGCAAAATGGTCCTCAAGGTTGCACAGAAAGTCAAGCTTGCCTGTAAACATCCATCACCTGGATGACTGAAAACCTTCATCACTTCACTGCTTTGTTCCTATAACATTACATCACATTAAAGACTGAGTCTACAGCAGAGGTCCAGATTGGCAGGAAGGTACTAACAGCACTTAGCATTGAATCAGAGCATCAGCCACTCCGCATGGGAAAGAGACACAATACGGGAACTCCATAATTCATAGATGTTAATAGAATAAAAGGGCCTCTCGAAAAGAAATGCTGGGATCTAGGGCTGTGTGCTTGTCTATTAGGATCTGACTATTCTCGTCACCTGGAGCAAGCCTACGATAGGAACGGGGAAGAGATATAGATGGTTCAAGCTCATTCTCTAATACTTCTGGTTTAACTCTATGTCTGCGAGCTGCCACAATGGAGTGGTGTGCAGCGGCTCGCTCCGTTTTACTTCTGGAAAACTTTCAGGCTGACACCCTCATTAAAAGACATTGATGTGGGCCAGAAATACCAGAATGTTATTTAGCTGTAAACTCCCTCTCGGCTCTGGACGTATCTGACAGCGTTGGGCAAGTCGCTTTGTTGCTTTGGCCAATGACTGCGAGCAGACGTTATGTAAGCTGCTGATTTATTTTTGGATGCGATACGGCATGCGGCATCGCAATATGTAACCCCATGACATTCCTTTAGCATCTGGCCCAGGAAAGATAAATAACAGTTTGGTAGACGGAAGAAAATATCCGGATGTCACAATGAAGAGCGACCAAGTGTTTTTTTCCCCCCAAACGATGCCGTGGCTATAAAACTGATAACGGGAGAGGAACAATCTGGGGAAGTTGCAAAACACAATTTCCCTTACAATGAAACTTCCCTTTATCGCTGTGTTTTGACCGGCGGTGGCATCAGTGAGTGCGACGCAGAGAAGTGGAGGCGTCTGATCATGAACTTTGGATATTCTTGTCTTTAACAATATCCAAAGGGGATGTCACACATATCAGGATGTTTAAAGTAGCCAAGTGAGGAATTACAGACTTTTGACAGGTTAAGGTTAAGTTTTTCTGTTGTGTCGATTTACCTTTGTAAGGATAGCGCTCTGTGTTGCAGCACAGCACTATTTGGTAGAGACAACATCTGGTACATCAAAGATAACAGGGTTTCCCATCAATGTATTAAACCGTGGCAGCCCGCCAGAGTTTCTTTGTAACAGCTTTCCGTTGCTGGGAAAAAAATAAAATAAAAAATAAAAAAATAAATAATTGAAAGAATCACTCCCATTATTAGTATTGCAAAGATTGTTTCAGCAGTCCATAGTCATTTCCTGTCCTCATGTGCAACAAGCTGCCACTCCTCTGCTCTGCTGCCTCACACACCTGCGCCAACACATGGTCCATGAGTCGATTATGAAACCGCTGTAAATCAGTTTCTTCCAGGTGAACGTCGTGCTTTATTGTCTGTGAGACTAAGAAAAAAAAAAATTTAACCTTAAAACTCTTCAGGTTGCTCAAATCTTGCATGGCACGCCAGTCAAACTCCCTCGAACAACAGAGGACATTCGATGCGGGCGGCTGTCTTCGAAAGTCGTTGAACGTTTTTGAATATTAACTTTCAGTGACACACTGTTCAAACAAATCCAAAAAAAAAAACGGTTTGTATGTGTTTGCTGGGATTTGTTTGACCGGTGTGCCATGGCATTCAGTAATTCAGTGTCGGTAAATTAGTCACCTGTGATGTGTGAAACTGCCCAACACCCAGACAGAAAGTTAATTCAAATTTCAGCATATTTCCCTGTTCAAAAATTAACTTTCATTATAATCCTGCAGTAAGTAAGGATAATTCGTTCATGGATAAACTGACAACCAAACACTGATTACCAAAGGCTCCTGGTATATGTATGTTTTTTGACGAAAACCTTGCCTGCAAATTAACTAGAGCATTTATTGTTTCCTCTATGGACCTTACTGTACCTCCAGCACCTTCACCAAGCTGGCTGGAAGCCTCGTTCTGCAGCATCTCCATGCAGAGTTAGCACCACATATCGGGGGAGGGAACGGCCGTATTTTAATGCTACACAAATCAGCATTACTGTCCACTGCTTGGGACGCTTCACCCTTTACAAAACACACAATATTGGATTTTCCAGCAAGGCAAACACAGATATTGCTGCTGAGTCATCATCCACATTTAAATTATTCATTAAATCTCCTGCCAGATCCACCCGCCCCGGCTTTCTGATCAATTTCTCAGCGTAATAGCGCCGTGATCAGTCTACTCACACTTTCCCTCCGCTGCCAGCAACAACCAATCACCTTGTTTGCTTTCTGCCTGGAAACTATCCATCACCGCCTGATAATGTATGCAGACGGCTAGAGAATATGACTAGGCATACTGCTGAAACGCTACACAACGTCTAAGGTGTGTTTTTCAAGCGACTGTCCATTAACAAACTAATCGTTTCTGCATGAGTTGGCATGGGAAATGAAAAATGCAAAGTGATTTTGTTAGGACTAGCAAAATAGAGTATTTCCCTGAATAAGTGAAAATCTGAATGCAGTAAATCTGCAAAGAGGGGAGGATCCCTTGCATTAATTAATAAAGTGAACCTACTAAAATAAGCATGGCAAGTGGGACGGTATGCAGGAGTTTTAAAAAAAAAAAAAATTGTAACTTTGAGTTTGTTAACTCTGGCAGAAGTTACATATACCACATGCATCTTCATATGCGCACATCTCTGAGCGTGCATGATATTGGTGCATGTGATGCGCACAACTGAAACCTCTCCGCCCACTCTTCATTGTTGACGTTCAACGTGTGCGCCCGTTGTCTTGTGAGCCTGTACTCCTAATCTAATTGGACTGTTGGGTGCTTTACATGCTCTGTAATGAATGGCAAACACAAGACACATCATGGGCATGCCCCGAGGAAGCAAGCACCAACAGATGGCTTTAATATTCAGTAAATGAACAGTCAGATCTTTCACACGCGCACTCCGGATGGGCCAAATGAGATAGAAATGCAAACTAGGCGACGCAGCCTCCGCTCTTTGCTTTGCAAAGTGCGCTCGACAGAGTGATTGAATCAGGTTTGCTGTGCTTGAGGTGTTGCGGGGATCATCGCCCATCGCCCAATTTCATGAGAGAACAAAGCCCGTGAAATCCATATCCAACTCCCGTCGTCCCTCCGAGTGCCTTCATCAACAATAAAAGATATTGTAACTTAAGCGACAGTTTCTGCATCGTTCAACTTTCCTTTTCTCTGTGTTTTCTCTTTGGTGTGTGTGTGTGTGTCCATGTATTTGTGTGTAGCCATCCATGAAGCTGCTTCCTGGGACCTCTCAGGGTGGAGGAACAACGCCGCGGTAACAATACACATTCATCACTCTACAACACCCATTAACAACTGAGAGTCACACAACACATCAGTGCCTGAGAGACTGTAGGGACTGTCGTTCTGCAAACCAGAGAACAGACCTAACGATCTCAGTCGGGCTGAATAATTCAAGAAGCAGATGCTCCACTGAGGAGTAAAGTTGTGCGGGCTACAACTTTTTGCTCGCCTGTTCTCGCCTCGCTGCAGTTCACCCAACCATTTGAGGATCCAGCTGTCGAAAAGATGCCATAATAGCTATAGAGGAAATATTTAGTGTGTGACCTCTCATGAACATACGCTTAATGTCTTGAAGTTTTCAGCAGCGTCGCCCCGAGCAACAGCCATAAAAGGTGCTGTTAAAAACGGTGTTAAAAGAAAACAGCTAATTAATCAAGTACATCGTTAAACTGGTTCTGTGGTAAAAAACAAATGGCAGAAAATCCTGTTTTACCATCCTGTTGTTTCTTCTCATTACTGCACTCTCATTTGTCCTGAGGCACTGGGAACCTGTTGTTAAGTGGCTGAGAAAATGAAAATGTTCTTGTCTCGTACTCCACTGATTTGATTGTGCTTCTGTGCTTTCGGATCGTGTTTGTTTCCAGAGCCCCTTGGACGATGTTTTAATTGGGGGGTTGAAAAAAAAAGCTCTTCAAGGTTACAGGGGGCTTAGCAAAGTTTGCATTCCCACACTTCCTGCCTGTGTGTTTCCTCTGCATCTGCATAAGGTGAAAAGTAGGTCAGATATCCGCTTCTGTTGTCCTGGTCTTCTAACCTCGACGTAAACGCAACTGTCATAGATAAAGACATTGTTGGGACGGAGCATCGCACTAGGAGGAAGTGTGAAGGCCGTCTTGCTTTCAAGCTCTATTGTTTACAGACTGACGACTGATATCTTCAAAAATAGCACAGATCGGGTTAACTACAACAGATAGCTTCATTTCCAGAGTAATTTCCACCAGGTGGTGACGTAGATTACTGCATTTAGTCAGGGAGAGACCAGAGAGGAAAACTGAAAGGTTATGTTTGACCGCACAGAAAACAAGGCTCAGATTTATGCTGTCCATTGCAATTACTGTCCTTCACTTAGATGTAGTACAACTAGTTCATTTATGTGACGGTTATTTTCCAGCACTGGACAGCAGCAATGATGGGAACCAGCCTTCTTCTAATTAATGGGGGAGGAAGCGGAGAAGACAGGGGTGTCGGCAGGGGTGCGAGGGGCCCGAGGCCTCTAACATCTGGCTGTCAGGTTT